>VMDR010002347.1:0-94274 GCA_007922815.1 Macrotus californicus
AACACCATTTATGATAAAAATTTCTCAGTAAACTAGGAATATATGGGAACTATCTCAAATTGATAAAGGCTATCTATAAAAAAGCTACAGCTAACATCATACTTTTATGGTGAAAAACTTGAAACTTTTCCACTAAGATCAGGAACAAGGCAAAGGATGTTCTCTCTCATCACTCCTTTTCAACATTTTACTGGAAGTCCTTGATAATTCAATAAGGTGAGAAAAGGAAATAAAGTACACAGATTGAGAAGGAAGACAAAAAACTGTCTTTTTTTACAGATAATATGATCATCTATGTAGAAAATGTGTAGCAAGATTGCATGATAGGTTAATATGCAAAAGTCAATTGCTTTCCTATGTATCAACAATGAACAAGTGGAATTATAAATTAAAAACACAATTTCGGGGGGGTGGAAGCAAGGGAGGGAGGTGAAATTGGCTGGGGTGGAGGGGAAATGCAGACAACTGTAATTAAACAACAATAAAGTAATTTAAAAAACACATTTCCATTTACATTAGCAACTCAAAAGTGAAATAATTAGGGCTAATCTAATAGTATATATATATATATATATATAATATTTATGAAGAAAACTACAAAACTGATGAATGAAATCAAAGAACAAAATAAATAGAGATATTCCATGTTCATAGATAGGAAGATTCTATATGGTCTAGAAGTCGATTCTTCTCAACTTGACCTACAGATTCAATGCAATCCCAGTCAAAATCCCAACAAGTCATTTTATGGATATCAACCAGCTGATTCTAAAGTTTATATGGAAAGACAGAAGACCCAGAATAACCAAAGCAATATTGAAGGAAAACAAAGTCGGAGGCCTGACACTACTCAACTTCAAGACTTACTGTAAATCTACAGTAATCAAAACAGTGTGGTATTGGTGAAAGAATAGACAAATAGATCAATGAAATGGAATAGAGAGCCCAGGAAATAGATCGCATAAATACAATTGATCGTTGACAAAGGAGCCAAGACAATACAATGGAGCAAAGATACTCTTTGCCACAAATGGTGTTGGAACAACTGGATATCCATATGCAAAAATAAATAAATAAATAAAAATGAATCTAGATATAAAACATATGCCCTTGACAAAACTAACTCAAAACAAAGCATAGACATCGTATAAAATGCAAAATTATAAAACTCCTAGAACATAACATTGGAGAAAACCTAGAAGACCTTGAGTGTGATGATGATGATGATGTCTTTTTACATACAACACCAAAGACACTTTCCAGGAAAGAAATAATTGATAAGCATGACTTTATTAAAATTAAAGTATAAAATTTAATGTTTTTTTTTAGTACATTCATAGGGTTGTGCAGTCACTCTAAGTTTAAGACATTCCCCTTGCCCACACACACATAAATCCCGTACTCCCTGGCAGTCAGCCCTCGTTTCTCTGCAGCCCTGCACAACTGCCCATCCACCTTCTCTCTCTATAGATATGCCTGTTCTGGAGAGCTCACAGAAATGGAATCATATACGTGGTCTTTTGTGACTGACTTCTTCCACTTAGCATAATGTTTTCAAGGTTCAACCATGTGGCAGCGTATATTAGTACTTCATTCTTTTAGTTGCCAAGTAACATACTGTTGTATAGATATGACACATTTTATTTTATTTTATTTTTCATCAGTTGACGGACATTTGGGCCGTTTCCACATTTTGCCAATTATGAATAAAGCTGCTATGAACAGAACTCTATGTTAAACATTTTGAGAAACTGCCGATCTGTTTTCCATATTGGCTAATACACAAGGGTTTCAATTTCTCCACATGTTATCCATACTTAAATTTTCTTTTTTTTTTTTTTATAATAGCCCTCCTGATAGGTGTCAAAGGGAGTCACACTGTGGTTGTGATGTGCATTTCCCTAACAGTTAGTGATGCTGAGAACATCGCCATGTGCTTATTGGTTATTTGTATATCTTTAGAGAAATGTCTATTTAAACCCTTGCTCACTTTTTGTTTTTAGTGTCACAATTTTCTATATTTCATTGAACAGAATATACTTTTTGGATAAATATACTTTATTTGTTACAGTAGTTTCAAGCTTATAGAAAATCAAGCAGATTGTACAGAGTTTCCATAGACCCTCTCCTCTGCTGAGTTTCCTCTATTATTAACATCTTGCACTGTTGTGGTACATTTGTTGCAATCGATGAACCAATACTGATACATTATTACTGACTAGAGTCCTCAGTTTACATCCAGGTTGACTCTTTGCATTGCAAAGTTCTCTAAGTTTTGACAAGTGCATGGTGGTGTGTCATCACCCGGGCAGCATCACACCGAGTAGTTTCACTGCCTAGATTAAATCCCTCGTGCTGCACCTGTTCGTCCCTCCCTCTCTCCTCCAAGCCCTTGGCAGCCACCGATCTTTTCACTCTCTACACTTTTGCCTTTTCCAGCATGTTATGTAATTGGAATGTTACAGTATGTAGCTTTTCAGACTGGCTCCTTTTAGTAAGCAATACGTATTTGCATTTCCTCCATATCTTTTCTGGGTTTAATGGATCATGTTACTGCAGCGGCCTCCCCTCTTGGTGCTCCCATTCCTAGACAGATTTTCTGTATTTTCTCTTTTTATTACTGAGTATTTCATTGTATGGATGCACCACAGTTTCTTCATTCACCTTTTGAGGGACACTTTGGTTGCTTACAGTGTTTTGCAATTAGAAATAAAGCTCCTTCAAACATTTATGTGAAGGATTTCATGTGAATGTAGTTTTCAGTTCATTTGGGTAAATACTTAGGAGTGTAATGACTGGATCATGTGCTAGGACTATATTTAGCTTTGTGAGAAAATGCCAAACTGTCTTTTAAAGTGACTGCATCATTTTGCATTTCCACTGACAAGGAATGAGAGTTTCTGTTGCCTTTCCACATTCTTATCAGAATTTGATATTGTCAGGTTTTTTTGTTTGTTCATTTGTTTTGTAGCCATTCTAATAGGTTGTAGTGGTATCTCACTGTTTAAATCGACGTTTCCCTAATGACATATGATGTTGAGTACCATTTCATATGCTTATTTGACATCACTATATCTTCTTTGGTGAGTTACCTGTTTAGATCTTTTGCTCATTTTTAAATTGGGTTATTATCTCTTTATTACTGAGCTGCAAGAATAATCATAAATTCTCGATATCGATCAGTCCCTTATCAGATATATGATTTGCAAAATTGTTCTCTCATTCTATGGGTTGTCTTTTCAATTTTTTGATGTTAACATTTACAGTGCAAAAGTTAATTTTGTGTAGCCAAATGGTTTTGTCTCCTAATCACTTGCATTATTATCTTTTGTGGCCAGAGGGTGCAGGGACAGAAACAAAAGTAAGCAAGAAGAAAGGCAGTAGAAGCGGCAAGGAGACAACTGGGAAGAACACTGGAACAAATACAGGAGTGGAGCAGAGGAAGGGGTAAAGAGGATCTGAGTAAAGGGAGTACCTCTTGCTCCGGGAGTACCTGACCAGTGTTCCCAGGGCGGATCCTGTCTGCTTTGCAGCCCAGCAGATGTGCTGGCTTCACCGCCGGAATCCTGCACTCTCCTGCTGCAGACTTGAGACGCGGTTATCCCGGCAGGGGTCTTGCTACTTGGCACTCCCACCCCTAGCTCCCTTTTCTGTATTTCTCTGAGAAGGGTGCCGTGCATGTGAAAGTAGAATTTGAGGTCCCTTTATAGCAAGTACCAGGGTTCAATGTTCCTTAAGGGCAGGGACCCTGTTCCATTTATCTTTTCATCGCTCGGCACCTAAAACCTGGCACACAGCCTTCCTACAAGTGTTTGTTCAGAGCGATAGAGGTGGGGGACAAGGGACAGGTCCAAAGGGAGAGGTTATTTAGCAGTTGCTGAGGATGCTTGAACGCAAGGAGTCTCGGGGAGTCCGGGCTAGGAAAAAAGTTGTCTCTGATGACAAAGTAAGCAACTAAATAATTCCTGACCCCACAGTATCCAGGAGCTGAAGGCTCCCGAAACTGACTCGGGGCCCGAAGGAGTGAAGAACCTAAGGCGGTGTCACGTCTGAGCTGCGTTCTGGGAGGAGGGGCGGGCAGGCGGGGGAGGCGGAGCCTCTCTGCGGCCTCGGCCAGTGGGGCTTCGGAAGCCTCTCCTCTTTCCCCTCCCTGTCGCCTCCACCTGGCTCCTCCCCGTGTTCACCAAGCTCCCCTTCCCCCTTTTCCAAGGACAGTGTGCAAGAAAGACACGTTCGAGAAGAGCTAAAACAAAAAGGCAAGAGGGGCCCTTGGGTCATGACCCGGGGGGAAGCTGAGAGCGACGTGGAAATGAACGTTCTGGGAGGAGGCGGTGGGGAGAAGGGAAAGAAGCAGCAGGGAAAAGAGGTGCTGTGGCATCAGAAACAGAAGCCTAGAGGGGGGATGGGTAGAGCAGGCGCGAGGAACTCTGGCCTCTGGGCTCCTGTCCCTCGGCTTGCACGCGCAGCCCTGTTCCCTGGGAATTGGGATTGCGTGAGTTGTGCTCGGACCTCGTTGCCCTTGGCTGCCCAGCTCCTATCCTGGCGCTCAGCCCATTCAAATCAGTGCACCTGTGATGCTGCCTCTGCATTTTCACCCTTCTTCCTGCTTCTGTACACTTGATTTTCTGTTTAGACTTTAATAGGTCTTTATTTCTACCATGTGTCCCTGTGGATCTATCAAGGATGCTTATATCGGAATCTGCGTGCATTTCTGTGCCCCGTGCCCTTGTAACTTAGACATGCAGAAGAACCTGAGCGGATTTTTGCAATAGGCACTACTAACCTCATTGTTACGGTGAATTCTCTCCCTCACTGAAGCCTCCGGGCGTGGAAGAAGCCCCCAAGCGTGGGGTTCTATCCGTGATGAGTTCTCACAGTGGATGAGAAAGAAAAAACCCAGGGGAAAAGGGATCAGCACACTCAAATGTTTTGCTCTTTTTCTTTCCAAATTTTTGCCTTCCATTTTGCACCACCACTTAAGTCTTTACTTTTTTGAAAGCAGTAGAAATTTGGACACGAACACTAGTTAAATAGGAGAGCCTCTCTGTCCCTGTGTGTTTCTGTTTCTTTCAATGTTTGGCACTACATGCTTTCTTAGGTCTTCTTTGTGTCTGTATGTGTTAGAAGTACAGAGAATATGAAACTGTACCTGTATCTAAACATATTTATAATTTTTCATACATTTGTGTGCATTTTGTGTTGTTCATCAGCTCACTAATGCTTTCAACAAGTATTGATCGAACTCCTTGGTGTGCACAGACTTTGCTAGGCTTTGGTAGGCTGTGGGAGGGTTTTAAAGAATGGGCATGATCCCTCCCTGGGGGAGTTCTCAGTCTAGTTCGGGAAAATGACTGTAGCAATCATCTAGGGTCTGCAAACTTTTTTTGGAACAGGCCAGATGGTAAATATTTTAGATGTTGCAGGCCATACAGTCTCTGTAGTAATAGTCTACTTTTGTTGTAGCACGAAAGCAGCCATAGGTAATATATGAAAGTATGGGAGTGGTGTGAACACTGAAACTTAGTTTCATATAATTTTCACATGTCCAAAACTGTTTTTTTTCAACTGTTTAAAAGTGTAAAAGCCTTTCTTAGTTTTCTGCCATATAAACATGAGAAAGCCTGGATTTGGCCTATGGGCTGTAATTTGTTGACCCCTGACCTAGTCTGACCTTTTTAAAACCTAATAAGCAATTAAAATACTACATATATCCATGCAATAATAAGCGCTACATGAATAATCTAGTTCCAGACAATATGTTATTTGAGGAAATCCAAAAAGAAGCCCTTTCTGACCTGCAGTACAGTGAAGGCTTAATAGGTCTGAGAGGGGTGAGACTAAGACCGGTCTTGAGTGATGGAGCGGAATATTGATCCATGGAAAAGGCCCCGTGATCAATAGGAACTGGATAGCTTTCTGGAAAAGGAACGCAATTGCTCAGGCACAGAAATGGGGAGGAGCAAAGTAATGTTCAGGTGATGCCAAAACAGTTCAGGGGAGCAAACGTAGAGGCTCTAGGCAAGGGCTACATGGAAGCTTTGAATGCCCACCCAAGAAGTTTGGACCTTACCTGTCAGCACTGATTATATGAAGAGTGTCTGTGAATCTGTGTCTCTTAACAATGCTGTGTGTGTGTGTATGTATTCGTAAGAGTCTCACCACAAGCATTTTATTGGCGTGTGTGTGAATCTGTGTGTTTATGTGACCTGTGTCTTCAGCAGCAGCTCCCCTTACTTCCCCAGATTCACAGTAGAAGCATGACCTGTGCTTAAGGGTCATCAGCTCCTGTTCGTGTGAATGAATCCTCTCCTCTCCTCTGAGGCCCCAGGGGTCTATGACCTTCCCTTGAAGTTTATTTTGTGTCTCTAATGGAGTGGAGAAGGGAACACAAGGAGAGAGAATAGCTATTGTGGTAGGCAATTCATGTGGAAAGACGCAGTGAGGGTTGCAGTGAGGGTTGAAGAGACGGGTGATAATATGAAGGGAGAATAATAGGATTTGGAAACTTTTGCTTCTGAGATTAAGGAGGAAATAGATTTAAAAATAAAAGCTTTTAGCCTGGATAATTGGGAGAGTGGTGATCCCATTGGCATTTTATGGATGCAAAAGTATGTCTTGTGTGTTCCTTTGAGAGACAAAGATAGAAAGGTGTTTACATGTCATGTGTACATGGTCTGTGTACGTGACAATGATTTTGTGTTACTCTTCTCATTTGATAGTGTGTAGTGTGAGGGCCAAGGCCTGAAGACAAAGGGTCAAGAGATGCTCAGGAGGTGAAGGGCCTGAGAGGGACGGGAAAAGTCATAAAAAGTCCCTAACCATTCCTGAGCCTGACACTATTAACTTGCCCAAGACCTAATGTGCCCTTAAACCTCAAACTCCAGTTCCAACTTAGCCCAATTCCATAGCACCCAGCCCTAGTCTTAACCATACCCAACCTACCCTCAGTTTCCTGCTTCCACTTTGCTGGTTCTCATCTGATTCCTGTCCTCTGCAACAGCCCTTCCCTTCATTAAAGTAAGGAATCCTTAAGGCTAACTTAACTTTCTCCTTCCTTTCTCATTTCTGTTCGGTCAGCCACCCTTCTCCTTGACCTTTGCTTATTCTCCAAACAGGCTCCAATTGGAAGGAGTAGCCAGGACTTTTGCAGTCTCAGGTTCATTACTGTGACATTTCAGCTTGTCACTCTGCAGGGGTGTGGCTCTCTTTTGGAAGCAGTTCAAGCTCTCAGGCTGCAAAGCCCAGACTTGGTACAGTGGGAGAGCCTGACCGAAGCAGCTCTGTGCAGTCCAACAGAGCCACTTACCGTGCCCATAGCACCTTGATCCAGCTGTGTCTTAACCGATCATTATTTTGATTTCTAGAGTGGATCATGACCCATGAAGAGCATCATGAGGCCAAAACCCTGGGGATTGGCAAAGCCATCGCTGTGTTAACCTCCGGTGGGGATGCCCAAGGTAAGGAGGAGGGCCCTACTTAGTTGGCAACAGAAATCATGGCCCATAGGCCCCCTTGTTTCTTGATTCCTCTTAGCCTGTACGATGAACTATCCTCCTTAATATCTTCCTCCTGCTACAGATTCACACTGGAATCTTGGGCTTTCCTAAAAGTCTCTGTCAGATCTAAATCCTCAAGTGCTTTGGATTTTATTTTCTCTACTTTTATTTACCTAAATCTTCATAAAACTTCTTTCCAAATTTCTCTGAAGATGTGGATCCATTTTGGTCCTTTGATACCTAAAAGACTGGTGTTTTCTCAAAAAACATTGGAAAGAAAGGGGCTGACAATATAAAATTATTGAGAAGGCAATAGGGGGATTCACTTCAAGTACATTGGAAATGATGGGAAAGGGCAGAGACCCAGAATTGGTGGTTGGTGGGCTCCAGCTGCAGCTTCAGTATCAACTCTGATGTCTGCAAAATTCCTGCACTGACCACAGTCTAGCACCTCACTCTTACAGCACGTGTCCTCCTTGTAGGCACAGTCTGCTTTATTCTCTGTTTTCTCTGGCCTTCCCTCCCCTTCCATCCCTTTAGGCCTTAAACAGCAGTTTTTCAGTGCAGATCCATGGTAGGGGTGGGCAGGTGGGCAGAAAGCCAGAGAGAACCCATTTCTAGGTTGTGTCTAAGAAATCCGGGAGTCAGCCCTGGCTGGTGTGGCTCAGTAGATTGAGTGCCAGTCTGCGAACCAAAGGGTCACTGGTTCGATTCCTGGTCAGGGGACATGCCTGCGTAGTGGGCCAGATCTCCAGTGGGGGGCACATGAGAGGCAACCACACACTGATTTTTCTCTCCCTCTTTCTCTCCCTTACCCTCTCTCCCTTACCCTCTCTCTAAAAATAAATAAATAAAATCTTAAAAAAGAAAAAGAAAAGAAACTGGGGAGTCAGAAAAATCAGGTATATGAAAAAATGAAGTGGGAGTTGGGGGGCAGTGTGATTAAGTTTACTTTTTTCTCCTCCTTTGGTGATCTTGTATATTCTAATTTAATATACTGAAGAGAGGCAGAATTTCTCTGAAAGGGATACCAGGGCATGGAGACTGTGATGGGGAAGAGAAAGAGATTGCAGCTGGCCTCCCCATCCTCTGCACCCCTCTCACTGGGCTTTCCTGGACTTTTGTATTAAGCACCCATTTTGTATAGGGCCCTGTTTCACATGTGATAGAGAAGGTGGTTTGCTTTGGGAGCTTACAGTTCAATGAGAACAGATGTCATGTATTACTAGCATTCTTGTGTGGGACACATAAGTAACAATAGGCAAGGTGCCTTACACCAAGCAGAATGCACCCAATAATGAAACGATAGGACCCGGTTGGATTAACCAGGGGAAGCTTCATGGAAAAGACAGATTTCAAGAAACTGAACTCCACAGCTAAAGTACTTAGAACAGTGCCTGGGCCATAGTAAGTACTCAATAACTGTATAACTAATTAAATAAAAAGTGAATAATTGAGCATCTGCTATGTACCAAGTGGGATGTTATTAAGCACTAAGGATACAGTAATGAAAAAGTCACACATTGTCTTTGCTCTTATGATCCTTCTTTTTTAAAAATGATTTTATTTTTTTATATTTAGAGAGAAGGGAAAGAAGGAAGAAGGAGAAAAACATTGCTATATTGGTCAGTTGCCCTCTTACACGCCTCCAACCGGGGACCTAGCCCACAACCGAGGCATGTGCCCTGACAGGGAATTGAACCAGCAACCCTTTGGTTCACAGGCCAGCACTCAATCCACTGAGACACACCGGCCAGGGTTCTTATGATCCTTCTTATTGTACTTTAGTAGAGCTAGACTTGAAGCATATTTTTAAACTAATGTTTATCTAATTATAATTGTGATATATATTATGAATAGGAGAATATTGGAATGAGGAAGCTGAGTAAGGAGGGCACAGAGGCCCGAGTTTAGGAGTAGCGGCCAGATTAGGAACACAGAGCCCTAGCTGAGGCTATAGAGACTGTGGACCTGGCTTCCATCACTTCTCTCTTCCCCAGTAAGAATCCCTGGCCAATACTGACTTCTCCAACGTAAACTTTGAGAGTTGATCCTAAAACCTTGGTAGGACGGCCTGTGGAATTGGATTGTCAGATTATGGGAAGCGAGGACCTGCTAAAAAATCCAAGTGAGCCACACAGAGTCATGAAATAACGACAAAGAAGAGCTCTCTGGAAAGGGAAAGAAAGGCTTGGGATTTAACTTGGGTCTGAAAGCAGCAGAGCCCTTCCGGCATCTGATCCTGAGCAGACAGACCCTCTTACTTTAGAGAGGACTGTCACCTGCTCTAAGGGAAGGCTCGTCTTGCAGAGGCAGGGGCTGTTGACAGGCTGGTTTCTGCAGGGCCCACCTAGGACAAGGTCCATGGGATTCCTTTTTTTTTTTTTAAGATTTTTATTTATTTACTTTTAGAGAGAGGGGAAGGGCAGGAGAGAGAGTGGGAGAGAAACATCCATGTGTGGTTGCCTCACATGTATCCCCCACTGAGGACCTAACCCGCAATCCAGACACGTGCCCCAACCCACGTGCCCCAACCGGGAATCGAACCGGTGACCCCCTGCTTCACAGGCCTGCGCCCAATCCACTGAGCCACACCAGCCAGGGCGCCCATGGGATTCTATGACAGAATCGGTGTACCCAGGGAGGTATCCCACTGTAAGTCCACATTAACATCACAGGCGCATGGCAGCAGGGACTGAGAGTTGGAGAGGATGAACTTCCAGGGAGGCAAGGAAGCAAAGCAGGAAACTGAAAGTAGAGCTGAGAGGTCCCAGCTGAAGGAGCAGCTCCAACACAGGGGCGGCCTGCCCAGACAAGTCTAATGGTGCCTACTTCTCCCAGGCAGAGAGCGCAGAGATGTGTTTTCCCTGGAGGCCGGGCCCACATGGGGAAGTGAGGTTGGGCTCTGTCATTCCCTGAGCCCCAGCAAAGCCAACAACCTCTGAAAGTAGAAAAGTGGCCAGGAGTGAGACATCCTGAGCTCAAAAGCTGGGCCAGTTAGGTACCAAATCCTAATTCCCTTTCCAGTTCCAGTCCCTCTATACTGTGCCACATTTGGCCTTGTGAAATCAGCATATTCTGCAGGAAAGGAGCTCAGTCATCTGCTCTAGCCCTCTGTCTTCCGACAGGCAGCCCATTCTGAATGTGTGTTCATCCTATTTTTACATGTTTGCAGGAGCAGGGATTCTATCATCTCTCTGACTGCTGTTCCGGGAGTTGTAATTTCTAATGACATATTCTTCAGAAAGTATAGTTCACATCTAACAAACATTTGTTCCTCATATGTGGAATTAAATAATTTTTTTCTTATTTGAAGTTTAGTTAAGGTAGAAAGAAACTTTTTAGCATCCACTTTCAAAACGACAGTGACCAAGTCGTTTATGACTTTTTCTGTCTCTTCTTGTAGAGAACATGGCCCATAGTTCTCCCCAAAGCCTCTTGCCAACAGGCTGTAATCAGAGACCCCAAATTACACACTTCTGATGTTCTCCAGGGCCCCTCCTCGCTGTGCCCAGAATACACCCTGGATGGTACCTGTAATCTTATCCTTGTCTTGCTTCTAATATGTCAGACAGCTGCTCACAGAGGGTTATTTTGGGCAACATGAAACAGCCAAGGAGAACCTGGCCAGGACTGGCCTGGGGCCAGAATGGGCCAATGATGTTGGATAGGAGAGTCCCGAGAATTACTGGGACTCCCTGTCTATACACCCCTATAAATCTGTGATTTCTAGGGAACTAGGAGTTTGAGACAGAGATCCAGGGGCCTAAAGGGGGCCCTAAAACTTGATTTCTAGGAAAACACTCAGATACCCAATTCAGAGACAGGAAGGATGACCTCTAGAGGTTGGCAGGGTTGAGGTCAGAAGAAGGGAGGAAAGAGGAGAGAGTCTTCTTTCTCATGGGATTTTTCTCCTGCCCAGTGGATTTGGGCATTTCGTGCCCACCCTCTGTTGTTTGCTTTACACGTAAAACCTTGTAAGTCATTTGTTTTTCTTAAATCGTTCTCCCCTGCTCTTACTGAGCTCAAGATCAGGAAACAGCGTTCCAAGCTACACATTTCAGAAAAATGTGTTTTCTTTATTTCTTAAGATTACAAATTCATACCTCAGAACAAGTAGCCGACAGAGAACCCCATAGACCTTGTGAAAGTCTAAAAAATAAACACTAGTTTTATATCTGTTGTGACCTTATTGAGTTAACTTTATCCTAAAGCATCGATGGCTCTGTGGTGACTCTGACCTTATTCTTGTCATCCACATAGGCTTTTCTTAAAGCTTCTGAGAAGCCCCCTCCCTTCACAGATTTTTCCATTTTGATTCCTTCAAACTGAGGGTGTAAACTTAGACTTCTAGCCTTCATGGCGCTTTGCCTCAGTGATATCATAAATGAGCTTTGATATCAGTGCTCACCAATGACTTCTTGTTGGCAAGCCCAACCTTGCAGTGCTTACTTTAATTATCAAGAGCATTTGACACTGTTTCCATTTCTTAAACCTGTCCCCCGTGGCTTTGAAGGCATTGCTAGGTCCTGGTCTCCTTCATCTTTCTGGTTATTCCTTATAGTTCACTTCATGGATTCCCTCTTCCTCTGCCCATTCCTTCAATGTTGGTTTTCTTAAAGGCTCCATTCCTTGCCCTTTTCCCTTCTGGAGAGGGACATCAGTGTGTGGTTGCCTTTCACGTGCCCCCCATTGGGGACCTGGCCCGCAACCCCGGCATGTGCCCTGACTAGGAATCGAACTGGCGACCCTTTGGTTTACAGCCCATGCTCAACCCACTGAGCTACACTAGCCAGGGCCCCTTTTCCCTTCTAACTCCACATGTTCTCTTGAGACATTCTCTTCCAAGTCCACATGATTGTCCCACAGGAACTCATCATATCCAAATATGAATGTATCCTCTCCACCCCATCTTCCCAAATCAAAACCTGCCTCTGCTCAGTTAATTGCACAATTTTACCTGTTGTGAAAGTCAGCCATGGGCATTTCCTTCTTCCTCTCCAAAATTTCAAAATCTAATCACACTGCTGATTAGATGTAGATCCTGTTGCTTTTGTTTCCTGGGTGTCTCCTGTCCATGATCTCTTTTTTTGTAACAAATGTCACTCTCCCAGGATAGAACCTCATCATTTTTTGTCTAGGCTGCCTGATAGTCATCTAATCCTAGTGTCCCCTCTTTCGGTCTGTCCCCGAACTTGGTGGCAGAGCGATCTTTCTGATATGTGAATCTCCTCCTGTCCCTCTACTCTCAAAATTCTTAGATTCTCCATACTCTACAACTTTTTTTCTTTTCTTTTCTTTTGTTTTTTCTTTTCTTTTCTGTCATAGACCCTTTTAAGAATCAAATGAAAGCTGTGGACCTTCTTTCAAAAGAAATGCCCATGCCCGTAGAACCATCACCCATGGATCCTTAGTCAAACACTGGCCTACAGAATAAAAGCCAGACTTTCTCATGTGGCATACAGGTGCCTGCCCACTTCATTGCTTACTGCTTCCTGTCTTATATTTTATTCTTTCTAAGGCTCTTGAAACTCATCTTTATTTATATTTTTCTCCCTGCCTAGAACACCTTTCTCCAAATTGTCCACCTGACAAAAAAAAAAGATTAAAAGGAAATCGTCCTTCAGGTCTCAGCACACAGGCTGTCTGTCTAAATAGCCTTCCCAGACTTCCTCCTTGCAGCTGAGATGCTCCTTCTCCTTGTTCCCACTGCACAAATCTCCTCTGTAGGATCCATATTATTACCATATTGTAATTCTTCACAGGTCCTGAGGAGCATTACAAGCCCTTTGTCTCTGTATCCCCAGATTCTGTATTCATCTCTGCTGTGTCCCCAGCGCTCACATAGTGCCAGGAACATGCTAAGTACTCACTATTAGCTCAGTGAGTGAGTGGACATCCAATGCGATTTGGAGCTTATGGCCATATAATACCAACCTTTGTCAGCCTGAAAAACAAAACAAACAACCAGAAACAGATATTCTGGTCTTTTTGATTCCATTCCTTTCCACATAGCTTTGGATTATGCAATAGTTCATGATGGATTTTAGTCTGGTGCTGCAGATTTCTCCAATCACTGGCTTCTCTAGTGCTCACTGATATGTGGCATTTCCTCAGGTAGGGTTAAGGACCATGTGAACAGATTTTAGATTGAACCAAAATTAGGTACTGGAATATCTTGAAGAATGGTTCCCAAGAACTTGACTTCTTGTGGCACCATGATTCCTCGAACATCACCGTGAGTCCTCTCTCACATTATAAGCCAGAGAATCTCAGCTGTGTGGTACACATTGGAACGTATTCCAACTCAAATGACACTAAAAAGCTGTGTATTTGTGGAGACAGGTCACTTAGCCTCAGAGAGTTAGCTTTGTCTCAAAAAGCCTATCAAAGCTGAATGTATGTCTAGATTCGGTGCAGAAGGCGAGGACAAACCCAGCACAGCCACTGGGAGTAGGAGTGCATAGCATGGAAATCAATAGTGTTTGTTTAGGCACCTTAGGATTTGGATTCAAATCTGAGCTTTCTAAGAGTACTAGCTCTGTGACCTTGACCTCTTCAAACTTCAATTTCCAAAATTGTGGGAAGTGGAGGCAACTCCAGGGTTGTGGATAGGATTAATTGAGGTGATTTTTGATAAACAGTTAGTAATGTCTAACACAATAAGCATTCAAGATTATTATTCCCCAGATTGCCCTGGCAAGGAAAGGTCTTAGGAAAGCCAGGATTTGGTGTGGGTCGGAGGGAGCAGGTATCCGGAGCTATATTAATATTGAATGCAGTAATTCAATGTTAATGGGGAGGCCAGAAGGCTTGAATGAGAGGAGTATTCTAGATTCAGAGAAGAGCCTAGGAAAAGGATGGTCTCATGTCTTGGATTCCAGGGCTGCTTTTCTCAGGAGCAACCTCTTTCTAACTTTTCTCTTTCCTCTTTTCAGGAATGAATGCCGCTGTCAGGGCTGTGGTCCGAGTTGGTATCTTTACTGGTGCCCGTGTCTTCTTTGTCCATGAGGTTGGTCTCTGCTTTGTTCTCCATTTCTCTCTCTGTTATACGCTTAACCTGCCCCAACCCTCTCCCCAGGTTCTCTTTCCTTACCTTCCAATTGCACTGCTATGTCTGATTTGTCTTGGCTCTCTGTCTACACGGTCCCTCCTCCCCACTCTTGGCTTCAGTAATGATGGTAGGACCCAGGAATCTGTGGATTGGGGCCTCATGTTGCCTGTTCAATTTAAAGGAAGAAGTAACTTGGAAGAGTATGTCCTGTCTTCTCCCACCAAACCGATATGTAACTCCCTCACCCCACCCCACCCCACAAATATATAAGTCCTCAGGACAAAGAGACCCAGCACCTGTGCCTTTCTTACCTGCCTCTGCTAGGCCCCTTCTCTTCCATGAGAATGTATCACTAACACACTTTGCTTACATGCTAACAGGCTTGCTAATCTGTAATTCTTCACTGCACCGGCAAGAAGCTGAGCCTCCCTCCCACAACACCTCCACCTTCCCCAAAACACAGAGAGTAACTGCAATGAGTTAGTATTTCATGGCAAATTGAGTATATCCAAAGAAAGAGTCTTGGGAGGAAAGAGTCTCAGTAGATTTCTGTAGTTTGCCTAACTTTCTGAGGTTCTAATTCCTCTTTGTGTCCCTTTTCATTTCCTCTTGTTCTTTGTTCCCTCTTCTTTAGGCAAGGTCTAACTGTTTTTCTTCTCTTAAATTTTATAGTCTCTTGTCTTTTCAAGTCACACTCCTCTCCCTCGCTCCAACAGCCTCTTTTCTTTTCCTTTGTTGTTCCCAAAACTATCTGTTATCTAGCTCCCCTGGGAACTAGATTAAAGAAAATGGGATGAGCCAAGAACAAGAAGAATTAAGATTACATATTAGGAAGCACATCAAGAATGGGAGAAACTAGAAGAGGGTACTGAAAAAGTTAGCATCACCTTCCTTGGATCATGTTAAATACAGTAGTCTCACAAGTATCCAGGAATCTAATGGGAGCCAGTGACTTCAGTCTCCGTGAACCTCTTCCCAAGGATCCTGTCTTGATCCTGGGAGTTTAGGAGGAAGCCTGGCAGAGACTGAATGGGTATAATGTGCCCCACAGGGTTACCAAGGCCTGGTGGATGGTGGGGAGCACATCAGGGAAGCCACCTGGGAGAGCGTTTCGATGATGCTTCAGCTGGTAAGTTCTAGAGGACACACGTCCCATGTTTGTGTTGTCCTTGTCTCACCCCACTCTGCTTTGGGCTCATGGTTTCCCAAATTTCCTACCATATGGTTTGATGGGAAGGGATTCAGTGACAAGGCAGGGGCTGTGTTTGCCCTTTACTCTTTGCATTTGAAACTATCAGTCTGGCTTCCTGGAGCGGGATAGGGAGTCAGGATGTGATCACAGGACAGTTTGCTCTTTATATAAAGGTCATAGATATGTCTTGGGAAACTGGAGTGTAAGCAAGTCCTGCTCTGGGGTCATGGGGAAGGTCTGGTCCTGAAAATAACCTTACCAGAGGACTGGAGCCAGAGCCAGAAGTAGAGCTGAAATACGCCAGTCCTCATGTGATGGTAATGAGGTGACCTGAAACCAGGCCATTTAAGGGAGGGAAGAACCCAAAAAGCCTTTCTGAGTTAGAAAACTAAACTAAACTAAATATACCTTGATCATAGTCATTGCCCTTTCTGCCACATTCTTTAAGTCATTATATACACATTTTCTGATTTACTGAAAAATTTACAAATTACAAAAATCAGCACTCTACAAATCCATGGGAAGAAATATAATGTGCAGTGCTTGGTGACAGTTCTGACAGGTGATGGCACCCGCCACAAAGTGGTCTGAGA
The DNA here is from genome assembly GCA_007922815.1 of Macrotus californicus. Classification (NCBI taxonomy): domain Eukaryota; kingdom Metazoa; phylum Chordata; class Mammalia; order Chiroptera; family Phyllostomidae; genus Macrotus; species Macrotus californicus. Next base: position 16,336 of record VMDR010002347.1, read on the forward strand.
TGAGCCAGAATTTTCCATCAGCGCTCCCAAAGTCCTGAATGTCAGGAGCTCATATGATTTTTGAAAATAACTATACTTACTGCCCTGAGCAGTGTGGCTCAGTTGGTTGGGCATCATCCCACAAAGCAACAGGTTGCTGGTTCAATTCCCAGTGAGGGCACATGCCTGTGTTGCAGGTTTAGTCCCCTGTCAGGGCGTACATGCGAGAGGCAACTGATTGATGCTTCTCTCTTGCATTGATGTTTGTCTCCCTATCTCTCTCCCTCTCTTTCCCCACTCTGGAAATAAATAAATAAAATCTTTAAAAGAAATTTTTTTTTTAAAGAAAAGAAGCATACTTCCCTCTCTTGGGGTATCTGTAAGCCCCTAGAAATTTAAGGCTTTCTATAACCAAAGCTATTTTTCCAGTGAATACCTGGATTTTATGGCTCTTTCCACTAGCGCCATAGATCCCAGGAGCAAAGGGGAAAGATTGGCAGTGCCTGGTTACAACTAGAAATCACAGTGTGGGACTTCTGGGCAAGATGGAGGCATGGGTAGATACACTGTGCCTCCTCACACAACCAAAAGAAGGACAACAACAAATTTAAAAACTAAAAACAACCAGAACTTACAGAAAATCGAACTGTATGGAAGTCTGACAACTAAGGAGTTAAAGAAGAAACACTCACCCAGATCGGTAGGAGGGGTGGAGACAGGCAGCCTGGTGGAGAGGACTCGTCACAAGGCGGCAGCTGGCAGACTGGGCGAGGTGGCGGCTGGCGGACTGGGTGGTCCCACACCTACGTGCGGATAAACCAGGAGAAACTACTGGGGAGCGAGACTGACCACGCAACCCAGGGTCCCAGCTCAGGGAAATAAAACCTGAAAGCCTCTGATTGAAAACTCCTGTGGGGGTTGAGGCAGCACTGGGAGAAACTCCCAGCCTCATAGGAGAGCTCGATGGAGAGACCCACAGGGTCCTAGAATGTACACAAGCCCACCCACTCAGGAATTAGCACCAGAAGGGCCCAATTTGCTTGTGGGTAGCAGGAGAAGTGACTGAAGGCCGGCAGAGAGCAGAGCAAGCGGCACTGTTCCCTCTCGGACTCTCCCCCACAAACAGCATCACAACGCAGTGATGTGGTTGCCCCGCCCTGGTGAACGCCTAAGGCTCCGCCCCTTACTACATAACAGGTGACCTGAGACAAAAAAAATGGCCCAGATGAAAAAACAGATCAAAGCTCCAGAAAAAATACAACTAAGCGACAAAGAGATAGCCAACCTATCGGATGCACATTTCAAAACACCAGTAATCAGGATGCTCACAGAATTGGTTGAGTGTGATCGCAAATTAGATGAACAAATGAAGGCTTTGCTAAGTGAAATAAAGGAAAATGTACAGGGAACCAATAGTGATGGGAAGGAAACTGGGACTCAAATCAGTGGTGTGGACCAGAAGGAAGAAAGAAACATTCAACCAGAACACAGTGAAGAAACAAGAATTCAGAAAAATGAGGAGAGGCTTAGGAACCTCCAGGATATCTTTAAACGTTTCAACATCAGAATCATAGGGGTACCAGAAGGAGAAGAGGAAGAGCAAGAAATTGAAAACTTATTTGAACAAATAATGAAGGAGAACTTCCCCAATCTGGTAAAGGAAATAGACTTCCAGGGAGTCCAGGAAGCTCAGAAAGTCCCAAAGAAGTTGAACCCAAGGAGGAACACACCAAAGCACATCATAATTACATTAGCCAAGATGAAAGATAAGGAAAGAATCTTAAAAGCAGCAAGAGAAAAGGAGACAGTAACCTACAAAGGAATGCCCATAAGACTGTCAGCTGATTTCTCAAAAGAAACCTTGCAGGCAAGAAGGGACTGGTTGGAAGTATTTGCAGTTGTAAAAGGCAAGGACCTACATCCAAGATTCTTCTATCCAGCAAAGCTATCATTTAGAATGGAAGGGCAGATAGAGTGCTTCCCAGATAAGGTCAAGTTCAGGGAGTTCATCATCACCAAGCCCTTATTATATGAAATGTTAAAGGGACTTATCTAAGAAAAAAGGTAAAAAATATGAACAGTAAAATGACAACAAACCCACAACTATTAACAATCGAACCTAAAAAAATACAAAAACAAAAACAAACTAAGCAAGCAACTAGAACAGGAACAGAATCACAGAAATGGAGATCACATGAAGGGTTATCATCAGGGGAGTGGGTGGGGAGAGAGGGGGAAAAGGTACAGGGAATAAGAAGCATAAATGGTAGGTAGGAGATAGGGGGAGATTAAGAATAGTATAGGAAATGTAGAAGCCAAAGAACTTATATATATGACCTATGGACATGAACTAAAGAGGGGGAATGCAGGTGGGAAGGGGTGGAGGGGAATAAAGGGGGGAAAATGGGACAACTGTAATAGCATAATCAATAAAATATATTTAAAAAAATAAAAACAAAAATAATACAACTTTAATAACATTAAAAAAAAAGAAATCACAGTGTGGTGGAGAGGGAAAAATACTACCGAGCACATTTCAATGAACACACTCCAATAATGTCAGGCCAGTAGGGGAAATTGCCAAAAATTGAAATCAGTGCTACTTCTTACACTTTTAAAAAGATGTGAAAGGTGGAGATTATTTCAAAAGCCAGTAGGGATGTATGAATTCCCTTGTTCTCTTTGAGGAAAAGCACTTTGACCTTCAAGGAGATGGGTCGATCTCCGCAGCCTTCCAAGAGATGTGGCAGAAACAGGAAAGACGCTGTGACAGCCCAGCAGCATTGTTTCCCTTTCCACTGGACAGGACAAATGACTCCTGAAGATGTCAGGGAACTCCCTAGGGAGCCTCCTGGTTATGTCAGTCTGTCACAGTGTTGGAATAGGGGAGATCTTATCATGTTGAGCCCCAATATGGCTCTGTCAACTGGTAAGCTGACTTCTACCTCTTCCTCCAAGGGAGGCACAGTGATTGGAAGTGCCCGGTGCAAGGACTTTCGGGAACGAGAGGGACGACTCCGAGCTGCCCACAACCTGGTGAAGCGTGGGATCACCAATCTGTGTGTCATCGGGGGTGATGGCAGCCTCACTGGAGCCGACACCTTCCGTTCTGAGTGGAGCGACTTGTTGAGTGACCTCCAGAAAGCGGGTGAGACATTGTTCTCATCGGTATTGTGTGTGTTCGCACCCACACACCCCTTACCTCCCACTGGAGAAAGTCATTACCCAGACAAAATAGTCGTTCCCCTCCTTTTCCTGCCATTGCTAACAATTCCCACTAGCTACGGTTCCCGCTCTGTCTGGTCACGTGCTCTCTGGCCCACCAGGCACCTCACCCAGGTACTTTCCATTGTCAGGTAAGATCACAGCTGAGGAGGCTAAAAAGTCCAGCTACCTGAACATCGTGGGCCTGGTTGGCTCAATTGACAATGACTTTTGTGGCACCGACATGACCATTGGCACAGACTCTGCCCTGCACCGGATCATAGAGATTGTAGATGCCATCACCACTACTGCTCAGAGGTACGGGGGCTGGGACAGACTAAAGGGCTACGGGCTGGAGCAGATTAAAGTGTTCGAGCTACGGTAACAGTAATGCCTAGTTTTCTGAGGCTGGAACACATTTTTAACTAGAAATTATCCTAGAGCACTGAAATTACACTGTTCTTGAAATGCTGTGAGATTGCCTCTTGACGCTGTCTAGCCCACTGCCCAAACATGTAGCTCTGAGGTCTTTAATAACTCTGGGGCCTCCCAAAAGATGAGGGTTCAGACTGAGACGAATCCAAGGGCCCCAAACCCGAGCCACCCTTCCAACCTCATCATAGAGGTGGTAGAGGCCATTGCCGCCGCTGCTGGGAGGTTAAGGGACTTGGAGGCGATGTGGGAGAGTGAGAGTGTGACAGTTTACCCCAGGGGAACCCTAGAGGGTTTCAGGTGAGCTTAGTCTTCTCTTCACCTCTTTCCCCCTCTTTCCTTCTCTTCCCGGGCTCCACCTCTTGCTGGAGCAGAGCCTCAGTCCTGACACCTTTTACTGCTTTGCTTTCCCAGACCTGGGAAGGACGCCATGTGGCTAAGGTGTTGTCCCCAGGTCTCCCTGTTCTCTCAGAAACATGCCGGAAGGCCTAGCAGCATGAATGCGTCTCAGAGAGGTTACTCAGCCCAAATGGGGGTGGCAGCTTGACTTTGGCCATAGGGACACTTGGACTGTGTAAAGCATCTGTCTCTTGCAGCCACCAGAGGACGTTTGTGCTGGAAGTGATGGGCCGGCATTGTGGGTAAGACCCCATCTTGACCCATTTATTCCGTGGACCCAGCAATGGCCCTTTCCCCTTCCCTGGAGAGTCCAGAGGGGTCTCCCAAGGGTAGCAGACCTGGAGGTGCACACAGTCTTCTTGTGCACTCCACTCCACTTTCCATACAGACCCGCGTGTGCCTGTGTACACATGTGTGTACATGCACGGGCACACAGGCAGTGTGAAGGGGCACACAGGGCTCTGAGACTGGAAGCCACTGTGGGAGGTGAGCACAAATAGAAAGTGCTTTTCAGGGACAGAACCTTCTGGAGAAGCTGTCTCGAGGGTGCTCTTACCCTCACCCCAAGAATGAAACTGAGGATCCTCGGCCCTCTCACAGACTATGGGACTGGCAAGCTTATCAGCCCCTGGTGAGGCTATTGCTGGAGTGTAGCTACTAGTGTGATGCCTGTGGTTCTCATCTCAGATACCTGGCCCTTGTCACCTCTCTCTCCTGTGGCGCCGACTGGGTCTTTATTCCTGAATGTCCACCAGATGATGACTGGGAGGAACACCTTTGTCGCCGGCTCAGCGAGGTACTGGCACTTTTTCTTTGCACTTAAAAAGAAAAGTCCCTCGCCGGGTTTCACCAGTGGTGCACTTCCCCCTCCATCAGTTCATTCCACTGACCGTTTCCCTCTTCACCTGCTTGACCAGACGAGGACCCGCGGCTCTCGGCTCAACATCATCATTGTGGCTGAGGGGGCGATCGACAAGAACGGGAAACCAATCACCTCCGAAGACGTCAAGAACGTTAGTATGAAGTCAGATGTCTTGAACACCTTGCTCACCCGGCCCCATTCCCTGGTGATTTCTGGGTCTCCCCTTAGTCCTTCAGCACGTCTCTCTCCGGGTGTCCTGCCCCCTGATTTCCTCTCACCCAGGACTCTTTACAAGATAAGAGGCTAAGTTGCCCATCCTTGTCTACATCTGTTTTCTCTCTTGACTCTCTGTATCCCGTTCTCTGTTCCTTTCTTGGTGTCTCTTCAGCTGGTGGTAAAGCGTCTGGGATATGACACCCGGGTCACTGTCCTGGGGCACGTGCAGCGGGGTGGGACACCATCAGCCTTTGACCGGATCCTGGTGAGTCATGGGACTCCGTAGCCCCTCCTTCCCCGGAAGGACTTGATGTCACCGGCACAGGGGCTTAGACCTCTGGACTGCAGCCGCCCTGACCCAGTCCATACCCTCAGGAGCTCTCTTCTGTTGCCAAAAATGACGGGAAAGTCTGTGCTCCCCAGTGGTGAGGCCTGGTATTGCAGCTCAGCATTAGTGAAGTTGTTAAGATCTCACCTCAGACCCACAGTTTGAACCCTGTCATCCGTTCATTGGCAGAGACTGGCGATATTCTTCCTTGTTTTATCAGTAAGAAGGGAATATTACTAACCCTCACCCATCCTCTCGAATACTGTAGTTGATGTGTTTCTCTGGGATCAGGTAGAATCCTTGGGGTTCGATGGCAAGAGGATGGAGAGTCATGGAGCCTTAGGTGAAACCTGGGTAGGGAGGTGGAGCCAGTAAGTTCTCGGCTACAGTCCTTCAATGTGGAACTCGCCCCTGTGAGTTGGAAAGGGCTCTGAGGGCCTGGTTCCCTGGGCCGGGCCAGGCCGAGATGGGGAGGCCCGGACCAGACTGTCTTAGCTGCTTGGCTTCCTACAGGGCAGCAGGATGGGTGTGGAAGCAGTGATGGCACTATTGGAGGGGACCCCAGACACTCCAGCCTGTGTGGTGAGCCTCTCTGGTAACCAGGCTGTGCGCCTGCCTCTCATGGAGTGTGTCCAGGTGGTAAGTACTGAGCCAATGCCCCTTCCTAACCGCTCCAAACCATCTCTGAGCTGGTGCTTATGAGGAAAGAGACCAACTTCCGAGGCCACCGGGACAGAGCAGAAGGAAAGGCAGCATGGTGGAGCAGGAGGCATATGGGGAAAGAACACAGCGGGCCTTGCATAGCAGCTGCAACCTCTCTGACTAAGCCTCAGTTTCCCCATGTGAAATGTTCCTAAGGAATATGGGAGCCTGCACACCTTGCCTAGTGAAGAGACCCGTTCTCTCATGATACCCAACCTCAAATCCTTTCATCATGTCTTGATTAGAAGAGAAATGCAATCTCTCTCCAGACTTTCTTAAAGGCAGGGGAGTATTATTAAGGTCTGGCTGGGTAGCTTATATCTTTCTCCGACCTTCACCCTGAGCACGCTTCTCTGAGCCAGCATGAGGCACTGATACTCACCGTGAGGGCTGTTACGAGGGCCGGAGAGATGTGGCGGGTCTGGCGCCGAGCCTGGAAACCGCCGAGGGCTCAGGGAGCACTGTGGCTCTTGTAGAGGGGTCATGCTGATGCCACAGAGTGAACACCATGGCCGAGCGCTAAGGGGTCTGGCCTGAAGGCTCAGGGCTGGCTCCCTACCTCTTGGCCTGCTTCTCTCTGAGGCTCGGGAGTCCCAGCGACCTGCAGCCCAGACAGGCTCCAGCCGTGCTCGGGACTCCCTCACTGGGTTATCTGCAGCACCCTCAGGCACTCACTAGTTTAGAGGCTACTTTGCGGCTGGGCCTTGGGTGTGGGATAGAGGAAGGTGCTATTTTATCTGAGCCTCGCTCCACTCTGCCCACATTCTAAAAATAAAGCATTGAATTAGCCTTCTATTGCTGCGCATCACTCAGAAAATAAGGGAGAAACAAAAATAGTTCTGTGAGAGTTTGAGGGGCATAGAAAAGGTGGGGTGCAGGGTGGGCATGATCTTGTCACAGCCCAGAGATGAGCCAGGTCTCCTGGGGGGTGGAAGTCCAGCTGTGCAGAACCTGCCCTGGAGTCGTGATTGTCGCTGTGCTTCTCCCTCAGACCAAAGACGTGACCAAGGCCATGAATGACAAGAAATTCGACGAGGCCATGAAACTGCGAGGCCGGTGAGGGAATGCCCCGACGCTCACATGCCGCGGCAGTGGGATGCCGCATGAAGCCGAGTCACAGAGCTTCTGGCCCAAAGCATGAGCTTCTGCCTCTTCCTCTTACTGTCTCTACACACTTTCTTCCCCAAGAGAACTAGTTGTGAGGTGGCCAGGAGGCTCAGCTCATCCCAAGGATGCCCCCCTGAGATTGGCCTTTTATAACCTGTTGTTCTATCTGTGCACCCCACTAGACTGTGAGCTTCTCGTGAGGGGCAGCCTCTTGTACTAGGCCTGGGAGAAGAGTGCTCACAAGTTCTGGCTGATGAATTAGTGCCCGCTTTGCAAGCCCTGCTCTTGTGCCACTTATGTCCTTAGGGGTTGGCCCTGTGGAATTTCACATTGGGAGCAAAACTTCAGACCAGATCCCATTGGCTGCTGGCCTGGGGAGTGGACTGAAGAAATGCCTCTCTCTCTCTGTACTTTTTCCAGGAGCTTCATGAACAACTGGGAGGTATACAAGCTTCTGGCTCATGTCCGACCCCCAGTATCTAAGGTGCTGGCAAGTTGCTCTCCCTCCTTGGCCCTCTCCCTCCCCCTGTCTCCCTTTATGAAGTGCTTCCCCCAGTTCCTACTACATACAGCCTGGCCAACTCCTTTGCCCCACTCTCACCTCCTGTGCTGAGTTCCTGACCCTGCTAACATGACTTTCTCTTAGCCACTCAGATACCAGCCACATGTCATCAGTGTGCCCTGAATATCTCTAACCCAAGACTCATCTCCAATTCAGGGCTGACAAGATGGCATGCAAGGAATGGGAAAGTGGGCTGATGTATTATGTATTCTGTGGGCAATACCTGGGAATAGTCCCCCTGAGTGTGTTTAAGCCACCTCTCCCACTGGAATACTGTTTCTATATTTAGTGCACATGGGAATCGTTGGGTTGGGTGTGCAGACTCCTGGGTCGTTTCCCCAGAGGGAATTCAGAGCTGGGGTAGCACCCAGGGAGATGCAGGTTTAACCAGCCCCTAGGTGCATTCTGATGCAAGTGGTCCAAGGATCTCACTTTGGGAACTGCTGCTCTGGAAGCCCTCTTAGTCATTGTATAATGATATCGGGGACCAGGGACAGCACTTTACTTACTGATTTGTAATCAAGAATTTGCTTCCATAGTATGAGGGAGCAGGCTGTGCGAGCATCCCCTGAGAGGGGGGTATGTGCTGTCAGGCGGACGTCCTGATCTAGCTCCCTTACTGACCTGTCCCCCTCTTTCCCCTGCTCCCTGGTGGTGTCCTTCTCCACAGACTGGCTTGCACACAGTGGCCGTGATGAACGTGGGGGCCCCAGCGGCAGGCATGAATGCTGCTGTCCGCTCCACCGTGAGAATTGGCCTTATCCAGGGCAACCGCGTCCTGGTTGTGCATGACGGCTTCGAGGGCCTGGCCAAGGGTCAGGTGCGGGCACTGGAGGGAAAGGGGGTGATACTCTGGGGCCAAGGAGCGGTCCTGGGGGTTGTGTGTAGCAGGGGTGAGCTGTCTGTTCTCTTCTTCCCCTGTCCCCCACTAGCTTTCTTTCCCGGGATTCGAGTGGAAGTAGATACTTAAATTTAGGACAGTAGGAACAGACAAGGGCCCTGCCATTTAGTTCTGTCCCAAAGCTCAGCACAGTGCCTGGCACAAGTCGGCGTTGGTTGTTCGTGAATGAGCAGTGAGGCTGGGAGATGTCCGAGGGGGTGGGGAAAAACCAATCCCTAGTGTTCGTCTTCCCAAGAGGGGTGTCCGGGTGGGGTCAGGGCTCTGGTGGTGCCAGTCCATGGTGCAGACCTGTGTGACCCTTGCCTGCAGATTGAGGAAGCTGGCTGGAGCTACGTCGGGGGCTGGACTGGCCAAGGCGGCTCTAAACTTGGGACTAAAAGGTAGGTGGCACCGCAGGAATGCCTCCTCCTAGCTACCCTTAAAGCTGACCCTTGGATTGTGGGTATCGTTCATCAGGTCAGCGTCTGCCAGGACCACGGCTGTTGTCTGGGACTTCTACTCCCAAAGCTCCCTGTCACTTCGCTAAGGGCAGACAGGCCCGTGCGACATCTCAGCAGCTCTGGCAGTTCAGAGCTCCAGGGAGAGTTACTGGACGGGCGGGTCAGGAGGGGGCACAGATCAAGGCATTATAAGTAAAGTGACTTTGTGACTTTTCTCTCCCTCAATTTTGCTGTCTCTTCCCCAAATTTCATTATCCTCCCTCCCCACCCGCACCCCCCCTCCCCTCAATCAACTAGGACTCTGCCCAAGAAGAGCTTAGAACAGATCAGTGCCAACATCACTAAGTTCAACATTCAGGGCCTTGTCATCATCGGGGGCTTCGAGGTGAGTGCCCTGTCGTGCTTCCTCTCTCCCTCCCACCCTCCCACCCTCCCACCTCCCCCATCTCCCCTCACTCCTGGCCCTGCTGCTCTCTCCTCAGGCTTACACTGGGGGCCTGGAACTGATGGAGGGCAGGAAGCAGTACGATGAGCTCTGCATCCCGTTTGTGGTCATCCCTGCTACAGTCTCCAACAATGTCCCTGGCTCGGACTTCAGCGTGGGGGCTGACACGGCACTCAACACGATCTGCACCGTGAGCCTGCCGCCGCGCCGTGCCTCCGACCAGGACTATAAGCCCTGGGCTGAGTCTGGTCCTGGGAAATAAGGGTTATTTTTTGGTGCCAACCAAGTGGCAGTATTTGAAAAATGCTTCTTTGGGTCCAGGCATTTGCACAGACTTTTATTTCCTCACACACGTGGTGTTTAACCTCCTCACCTTGTGTGCCTGTCTCCTAACTGGGAAATGCATCAGGACCCTGCCTGCCACATGTGTCTTTCCCTCCTGAGGTCCCACAACCTAAGTTCTGTACTCTGAGCAACAGAAAGAGTAGGTCCATCTTCCTCCCAGGAGACAGTGTGCGCAGTGCACTTGGCAAATGTGCCTGCCATTCCTAAAGGCAAGAGCTTGGGGTGTGTGGGCCCTGCTGGCCTGGGGAAGAGGTAGTTCCAGAGCTGGGTTATGACAAGGGCCACAGAAGTGATGAGAATCAATCCCCGACCCTGACTTTCTATGACCCTTTGTCCTTGCAGACCTGTGACCGCATCAAGCAGTCAGCGGCAGGCACCAAGCGTCGGGTGTTTATCATTGAAACTATGGGCGGCTACTGTGGCTACCTAGCCACCATGGCGGGGCTGGCAGCTGGGGCCGATGCTGCCTACATCTTTGAGGAGCCCTTCACCATTCGAGATCTGCAGGTAGGCAGCCACCCAGAGCCTACGAGGCAGCCCTCCCTTGCCCTAGTCTGTCCCCACTGCCCACAGCGGCCTGAGCTGTGAGAGCTCAAGATGAGGACAGAGCTGATTGGCCCGTGGAGTCCTGCAAGGAGACTGGGAGGAGCACCGAGCAGGCATCCCCTAGTGTCACCTCACGTCCATGACACGGCGCCTGTAGTTGCAGCATTCGTGCTGCTCAGCCCTTTATGTGTGGCTTTCATTTTATCTTCACAACAGACATGCAAGGGAGAGCCTGTCTTCACGTTACAGATGGGAAAGGTTCACAGAGGTTAAACACTTTTCTAAACTCATAACTGATTGAGAAAGTTGGTGATCTTTCTACTACATCACACTGCCCTCCCTGGGTTCCCTTGCTACCAAAGCGGACTCTTCTCATCCCATTTTTGAGGAGGGGATACCCTTTCACCTCCGGGGTTAGGCTCTGGCTCCTATTTCACAGAGGGACCCTATGATCCTTATTTCCCAAGATCCCAGTTCACTAGAGGAAACAAGAGCCACACTGTGGAGGGGGCGGCAGGCTGGGGGAGCTCACGGATCCAAGCTCCTGCCAGGAGTGGAGGGCGGGGCTGTTTCCTACCCACAACTCAAAGCCCAAGGAAGGACTGGTTCCTCCCTGGGGAATCACCACTGTACACACAAGCAGCTCCTTTAACGACCGATACTGAGAGCAGAGTCAGTGCCCCCAGGGAAGCAGAGACCCCTAGAAAGGGAAATTGAAGAGGAGGTGGGGGGCGGGGACTGAAAACTGACAGCCACCACCACTGTCTCCAGCTTTCCTTCTTACAGTTCTGCCTGTCTCATTTGGAGTCCTTTAAATTTCAGTCTGCACTGAACTTCACAAAGGGATCAGGCCCACTTTAGGCCCAGGAGTGCCAACAGCTCTCTTCCATGCCCTTCCTTCTCGGGGAGAGGCTGGTGGAGGAGAAGAGGTCTTGGCACATGCCGGACCCTGTCCACCCCCAGCCAGGCTTAGGATCTATTGTTTCATTTTCAGGCGAATGTTGAACATCTGGTGCAAAAGATGAAAACAACTGTGAAGAGGGGCTTGGTGTTAAGGTACCTCATCCACTCCTAAGTGAGGACAGAAAATAGCCAGGCTTTGGCCCCAGCCCACAGGATGGATCCATGGCTGAGACCCTGAGGAATCTGTAGATGCAAAGGGAGGGAACCTGAACCACAGGAGGAGAGAAAAGGGCAGGACGGAGCCCACAAAGGCAGAAATGGGGTGGCGGGGTGGGGAGACAACTGAACTCACGGGCTTTTGGTCTCTGCCTGGCAGGAATGAGAAGTGCAACGACAACTATACCACTGACTTCATTTTCAACCTGTACTCTGAGGAGGGCAAGGGCATCTTCGACAGCAGGAAGAATGTGCTTGGCCACATGCAGCAGGTAGGAGACACCCCCGTCATGCCTTCACCACACAGCCGTGTCCCCCACCAGCCACCGTGGCTCCCACTGGCCTCTCTGTGCTGGAGGCTGCCGGCACCACCACAGTGCCTGAGCCTCCAGTCTTACAGTCACGGAACCGAAACGTCTGCACCCTGGCCATGGCCTTAGAGATTGTGTGGCCCGTCCTCCTCGTTTAGGGCAGGGTTTCTCAACCTCGGCACCATTGCCATTTGGAGCAGGATAATTCTTTGTTGCAGTGGCTGTCCCGTGCCTTGCAGCAGAGCGTAGCCATGTCCCTGGGCTCTTCCCACTGAACGCTAGTAGCACCTCCTCCCTGAGCTGTAACAAGTAAAACAGGCCTCCAGACATTGCCAGTGTCCCCTGGAGGGCAGTACTGTCTCCAGTTGAGGACCACGGATTGCCACGAAGGAAATGAGGCCCAGAGAGGAGAACTAAGTATTTCAGGGCCACTGATTAAGCTTGGATGAGAGCCACGATGAGCCTAGTCCATTGCTCTTCCCAACTCTGTTTCACACAGAACCCATGGGTGAGCGCTGGCACCCTGCTGCTGCCAGGCTCCATCTCACAGAACCCATGGGTGAGCACTGGCACCCTGCTGCTGTCGGGCTCCATCTCCACTGACTGGGTTCAAGGGGAAGAGAACGCCTTTCTACCACCCACATCCCCACACGCAGTCCCTGCCCAAGAGAGGCCTCACTCACTAATGTTACTAGTGGTCCAAGGCCTCCCCCACCCCAAGTGTCCCCAGCTGATGTGACTTAAGCATTGACCTTCGGTCTTTCTTTCCCCACAGACAGACTGCCAGTATCTCAGTTTGAATAAGCTTATTGGTCCTTGCAGGAGAGGGTACTACTAAAGTATGAAGACCTCTTTCCTATTTCTCCTTCCCACTTTCCCACCTACTTTCTCTGAGTTCAGAAAAAAAATCTACACGTTTTATATTATTCTGAGATGCTACCAAGGGCATCCAGACTGGGCCACAAGGAACACTTAGATGTCGTTGATGGTGAGAACTCACAAAAGCTGCCAGGTTGAAGAGGGACAGGGAAGTGACCAAGGGGACAGTAAGACCAGAAGCACATGAACGAGATCTGGCCGCTGTGGACCTGAAAGAGGCCATTGTGAGACCAGTCATCCCTTTAACTCATTGGTAACTCTTCAACCTGACAAATGGTCAGATATGCCGGGCCAGCTCCCCCTTGGTCCCAGGGCCATTTTAGAATTTCCTTTCATGACTAGATTTCTGGATTCCTGTTTCTGGCTACAAAACTGGAGCCCATTCTTTCCTTTTTCTCTGTGTTGTCAGATACCGCTGCTACTTAGAGTCCTTCCTTCTGTAATTTTTCTTTTTCTAGGGTGGGAGCCCAACTCCATTTGACAGGAATTTTGCGACTAAGATGGGCGCCAAGGCTATGAACTGGATGACCGGGAAAATCAAAGAGAGTTACCGTAATGGTAGGTGGGGCAAGAGGGTCAGGCCCCTCCCCAGAGGCTAGGTCCCCAGTGTAAAACCTGACTGACCCATCCCTTCTTGCAGGGCGGATCTTTGCCAATACCCCAGACTCGGGCTGCGTTCTAGGGATGCGGAAGAGGTCCCTGGTCTTTCAACCAGTGACTGAGCTGAAGGACCAGACCGATTTTGAGTGAGTACACCTACTTCCTGGAGTGGTTCCCTTCCTGGTAATTTCAAGGTCTACCTTCTCCAATCTGCTCACTGTCTTCAGTCCTTCTCTTAGGAGTGACACCTGTAGTCGTACCTACTTGAGATCTGATCCCTGTGCCCTAAAGCCAGGCTCTTTTTCTCACCTTCTGCCCATAACCCTTTGGTAGAAGTTGATTGTGTTGCTGGAAGATTAAGTCATCATCTCCCTCATTCCTCTGTAGGCACCGCATCCCTAAGGAACAGTGGTGGCTGAAGCTGAGGCCCATCCTCAAAATCCTAGCCAAGTACGAGATTGACTTGGACACCTCAGAGCATGCTCACCTGGAGCACATCAGTCGGAAGCGGTCTGGAGAAGCTCCTGTCTGAGCATCTTTGGAGGGAGGGGAACGGATCGTTTCATCACGGTCAGCTCGCCCCTGACAGAGCCACATCCATGTGTTCTCAAGTGTTTTAGCTCATTTCTCATTAGGTTTCCTTCTACTCTGTAACTGCAGCCCAGGTCAGCTCTGGCTGGGGGCAACGAGTGAAAGCTTGTTTTAGGTAGGATTTATCGTTACTTCTACCCCAGCTTCATTCATCACACAAGGCTGGGCTCATCTAGTGCTACTGCTAGATTTCAGTTACTCGGTTAGAATTTTCCTAAAAATAAGCTTTATTTATTTCTTTGTGATAACAAAGTCTTGGTTCATCTACTGCTACAGTGACAAACAATAATTACACTAATAAATGCCAACTGGTCACTGTGCTTCTGGATCTCCTGTTATCATCTTCACAAGTAGAACGTAGTATGACAAGACTCTGCCCAAACAGCACACTGGGGAAATGCAGCCTGTGTGACCACCCCATGGACTTCTGCAGCCTCTCTTGGCTCTGTACTCAGGGTCCTAGAACATGGTACACCGGTCCTCACCCTCATCCCATACAGGTCGCTCCTGTATCCTCAGCAGCCAGTACGATGCTCCAGGTTCCCTTAAGCCAAAGTTGTATTTCACCTCTTGATCATGTACCCCATACACCCATTACCTACGGTTGCTTTCTTCCAACCATGCCAAGATCTCTCTTCCACTGACTGCCCAGGGTCCTTTCCCAGATGAGAGCCAGGTGCCATTGGTGGGGAGACATGCACACTTGGGAAGCTTGGGAAATTGAGACACCCAATCTGGGGCCTGGTTTGGTTGATATACTGTTTTGGAAAGATGTCAGTTCTTATTCAGCCTAATTTATCTGTTCCATAACAGTAGCTTCTACCTCCTTATTAGCCAAGTGCTCCAGTAATGCAGTTGGCCTTCGGGACTGGGACTACAAATCATACCCCAAAGGGTCAGCATGGCGCCCTGCCACTGCTGGGTTTGAACTTTAGCTCTAATAACCAGGTCCTGGCTCTCAGCACAGGTGTACATAGTCCTCCCAACCCATCATTTCCTCACTTGCTTGATGAAGCAGGAAGAAGGTCCAGGGCTTACAGGGGTGGGAGAAGGGATTACCTCTAGTACCTCACTTTTGCTGGCTGGCCAAAGTATTACTGCTATGCCCTAAGAATGATCTAAGTGCAGTGACTGAGAAGGCTGGTCAGGGTCCAGTATTAAAGCAGCCAAATGCTCTTTGTATAGGAATTAGCAATATATATCAAGTACTGTTGTCACTGAATCCTCAAAACAGCCTGTGAGGGGGGTGGTGACAGCCCCATTTCAGAGAGGAGGACGCCAGAGCTCAGGGTGTTTAAATAACGTGGAGAAAGTAGGAACAGTAGAAACTGCCAAAGTTGCTTTCAGAATTGTTTATTTTTTTAAGTAAGCAAAAACACCAGTAGCAAAAGGGCAAAAGCAGATATGCTTCTTTCAATTGGCTATGCCAGCAGACTGTTTATTTGTAGTTCCCAATTGGGTTGTTTTTTTTCAAGTTTTTCAAATTTGCATACAGGTCATTGAAGATCAATGATAACTTGATCTAGTTTAGGAACATGAACAGGAATATTGTCGACTAAACATTGTTCACGAAAACATCTTTTTTGGGGTAGGTGGCCATCTCAGAAAAATCTCTCATGATGCTCTTTCCCCAGCCCCCAATTCCATTCCCTCCACCAGTGTCTTGTATAGACCAGTGAAGAGCAAATATTCTGAAACACCTGAAAGAAAAGTAACCCCAAGCCCTTGGACTGAGCTTCGTTTGGGGAATGAGGAAGACCCTGGGCAAGGACAGCCCATCTCCCCGCTACAGCAAACCCCTTCATCTGGCACAGGAAACACCTGACAAGCCATTAGCGCAAACTGGCTTTCGGGAAGAGGAAGAACTGCATAGAAGAAAGTTCTTGGGACTGCTTGGAACCTGCTGTCTCTCCTACTACGTGGAAAGCAGCAAGACAATCTTTCTGAAATAATATTGCTGAATTATTGTAACCCTTGGGCACAACTATGGAAGAGAGGCAAAGACCGCTTCGCCTCGTTTTTTTTTCCTTTTGATTGTGAGAAAGGGGGCCAGGCCCTTCTGAATGCCCATGATGTGGCACTCTAGGGGACCACCCAACCCCACTCTTCGTCCGCACACTCTCTGAGGCTGTAGTACATTCATCTTTGGGCCACCATGTTAGCTGGCATTTTCTCAAACTTCTTCACAGATCAATTAAAATGCCTCTAGAGGATTCTTCCAAAGCATTAGTTACATCCCCACAGAAAAACCAAACACACGTTCCTGAAGTACTTTGTACTTTTCATCTTCCCAGAGAAATCGGGTTGCACTGTTGACTCTTTCCCTAAAGGGGAGGGGAGCAGGGAAACCTCAGTTTTGTGGGGTGCAACATAAAAAGCCAAGTAAACAGGAAACAGAAAGTGAAAGACTTTTTTTGGTTGGTTGGTTGCTTGCTTTGGGGAGAGGAGATGGTGTGGAAGTTACTGTTGTGACATGTTGCCTCAAAATATAAACCACACAACAGGAACAGCTGTTTTTCCTGTTTTCCAAGACAAAGAGACACGAGTGCGGGGGAAACCCTCACCCCGAGTTGCCTGCCTTGCCCGCGTGATGGTGCAAGCATCTCCTCCAGGCTACTCTATGAGTAGCAGGTACTCCTTCAGAGAAGCCGGCAGGGGCAGGCCCTTCACTGCATCTGGCAGATACTGGAGTCCCAGGCTACGGCGCACGGCATAGCGAGAGAGTGTTTTCAGAGTTCCGGGGGCCGAGCACAGAACAGTCAGCTTCTCACACAGCTGCTGGTCTCTCGCCACCTCTCGTGGCATGGTGCCATTTTTCCTTAATTCGAAGTGTCCAACAGCTCTGTGGAGGAGCTCAAAGCAAGAGTCCTCTTTCTCGGTTCCAAGTCCCCTGACTAGCAGAGCCACCAGGCGCGAGATGGGTGTCTGGCCTTTCAGGTTGATGACTCTGACCTCCGCACCGTAATCGAGAAGGATGCTGACGCTCTCCAGATTGCCCTTCATGGCCGCCCAGCTGAGCGGGGTGTCGTTGTTGTAATCCAGAGCATTGACAGAGGCCCCGCTCTCCAGCAGGGCCCGCACACACTCAGCATTGTTCTTAAAGGCTGCCCAGTGCAGCGGGGTGTCTCGGTTGCCATCCAGTGCGTTGGGGTTTGCACCGTACTCCAACAGGACCTCCACGCAAGCCTCGTCCTTCTCGGCTGCATAGTGGAGGGCTGTTCGGTTGTAACCATCCAGGGCATTCACCTGTGGAGAGGGGGGAGCTAGATTACAGTAGGTAGACTACCGAGGGCGTGACAGGCGGGCAGAGAAGCTTGCACCTTTATCCACTACCTTTGCTTGCAGTGTTCGGAACAAGAGGGTCAACAAGCAATCCGCAGGGGGGCTTGGTGGTCAAGGTGGAGGAAGGACAGGAGCGTAGGGACAAACAGGAAAAGAACTGTCCCCAAACAACCAGCGCTGCTGGGCGCATTGATTCGTTGGCCTGCATTATTTAGGTGTTCTTATTTCTTTTTTTATTCTTATTTATTATTCACTAGAATCTCTACCAGAGAGTAAGGGCTAAAGGAGAGGAAATGAAGTCTAAGTCCGTGTAACTACTCTGAGAGGCGTCTGTTGGAGAGCAGCTTGAGTACACTAGCCAGAGTAAAGATGTCAGACGACTTTCCTTGTCCCGACTCACTCTATCCTGTGGCCAAGCGCAAGCAAACGGGAAAGTAATGAGCCCAGTACAGCCCTGCCCACGTAGCTCTGCGGTGCTCTTTCGCCATGCACAGAAGCTCAGCCTGTTAATCCAAGTCAGCCACTTGCAAAAGCCCGCTGTGGAGCCACAAGAGAAACCTGGACGCAAGCATGTGGAAAAAAGAGCACAAAGCGCCCAATTCTGGGAAAGCAGCTGGCTTGCTAAAAATCAGCATCACCTATAATTTTTGAAGGCTACAGACTCCAAAACCCAAATTTATAGACAGTATATTATCTTCCCCCATAAAATGCGGTACAGAAAAACTGAAATATTTAACTGAGTTCAACCTTGTATTTAGCTAAAAATTCTTTCCACCCGCCCCCCCAAGATACTTTCACTTTCATCACTGACTAATCGTGGGCTCTCATTTCAGGGTCCCTCACAAAAGTTACAGAATAGATGATGACAGCAGAGAACAACAGGGCTGTGTGGTGGTCAGAGGCTGGGGCTGCCCTTCGGCTGACCGACCAGTGTGCTGGGGCCTGCACGCCGGCTTCATGGCATACCTGATTCAAGTTAGCGCCTTGGCAGGTGCACAAGACTGCTCCCCAAGAGTCAAAACTGCTACATACTTGTAGAATATAGAAACAGCACCAGTAGCCCAGTTCTGAGGAAGGGACTGCCGAATGATACGCATCTTCCAGTGATGACGGTATTAAAATTGCACGTCTCGTAGCAGGTCTGACATGGTTTTTAGATTTAATCAGAGCTGAGGGACCTCTGCGCTTACAGCTCTTGGACAATCAAAAGGCAATAAAAAGATTAAATAGAAATATAAACTCCAGAAAAAAAGGCTGAAGAGAGAAAGGGGAAATAAAACTTCCTCTTCCTGGAGCCATGGACAACTTAAAAAAGAAAGGCAAAGGAATGAAACCCTAGGATAATTTTATATATTTGCCATTACATTTTGCTTTAATATTGGCTATGCCAATGTTACCATGAGCTAGAAGGTGGGACGAGCTGGGAGAAGAGACAAGTTTTAAGGAAATGTGATGCTCAAGTTCTGGTGAGTCATTCAAGTGACAAGAGACGTTACCTCGGCCCCTTTCTCCAGGAGTAACTCCACACAGTCAGCATCTGACACCATGCAGGCACAGTGCAAGGGCTTCAGTGTGCCGTGGGTGCAGTTCACGTCCGCTCCCTGCGGCGGAAGGAAACTTCAGTGAGTACGCTCTGCTCCTGCTCGTGGAGCAGGACGGAACTCCGAGGGGTGAGTGAGTGGGGGGCAGCCGGGGTCCTAACTCCGACTCTACTGTAAACAGACTAGCAGTCCCAGTTTCTACTCCTATTAATGAAGTTTTAATGCTAATATCCAAACCGAGTGAAAACACTGAAGAAGAATAAAAGGAACTGTCAAGTCCTTAAATCAAGTTATTTTCTCCAGGAGATAGCCTGCTAGAAGGTCATTCAGACATCACGAAGGACATAACCTGACATGTGAACACAATGGGACCCTTATCATCCGGCAGGAAAGCTGGAAAAGCTTTCTGTGGCCACCGCGCTCTGAAAAAGTCAGGAAAGTGAGTCTGTCAGACTGAAGCCAGGAGAGCTGGAACATTCTTTCTGCCATTCAACAGATGACCATCACTAACAGTAAGGTCCTCATAACTTTATCTTTTCGTTTCCAAACATTTTCAAAGTAGGCTCTTAGCGTGAGCATTCTCTGCCGTCCTGCCCTACCGGTACTTCTTTTTCAAAGCTGACAAAGGAGAGGAGACACCACAGACAGACCAAAGTCACTGGATGACTCAGCAGTGGAGCTCGAATTACAGCGTGACAAAGCTTCTAACTGCTGAGCCTTCTGACACCGTTTTACTGAGCACAAGATAACACTGCGTGACTTTCTCCTCGCAGCTGTCCACGCAACTCTGAAGCAGACACAGAGCTCCAGGTGGCAAATAAGGCCTCCAAAGTTGTTAAGAAGAACGTACAGAAGTAACCATCTACATACATCTCCCAGTGACAAAAAATCACCGTTTACTCCTCTTTGACAGGAATCATACACAGGAAAAGGTGTCACAGACCTTCCAGGATACGCTCGTTGTGTAACGGAAGTACTGAACAGCAGCAGTTAAACATCAAATAGTAAAGTGTTTTCTTACGTCAACAGTTCCCATGCATCCCGGGGGTTGATACTCTACAGAACCAGGGGTGGCAGCTGCTGTTAGGACACAGGCAGGGATATCTCGCCATGTAATCGCACACCACGAGGATTTGAAAACTACTCTGCTTCCCTGGTCTCCTCCCTCCCTCAGCACAACACGTGTAGAAGACTTTGAGCTCGCGGGATCCCATTTGCACCACATCCAGAGATTTTACAAAGAACATGAGACTGGGGTTATCTAGAACATATTTCCTGAAGGAAAGTATCAGATGCCCAAAGTGAAAAGGAGAGGGGAAGAGAAGCAAAACAGAGAGATAATATATTTTAATGGTCAAGTGAACACATTTAAGAAGACTGTAAGAACTCTGTCTTGAGCTGAGTCAAAGCTGCAAATCTGGAGTTAGGGCTCCCCAGGAACTTTCCTGCCTCACCTCCCCAAGGGCTCTCGTGTCAGAACCGCACACTCACCCCTCTGATGAGGTCCTCTACATTGTCATGTGGGAAGGAACGAATGGCAGCGATCGTTCGGATTAAGCGCTCTGAGAGAGAGTATTTGCTCTGAATGCTCTGCATAATATACCACATACTGGAACTCATCAAGGCTCAGGGTATGTTCACATGCTCCAAACTGCCTGAAACAAAGAAGTTTTAGGCATTTACAATATCACTGAGCTATCTGTCCTCAGGGGTGGGGGTCCCCCGAGGCCTTCCCAATACTAAAAGCAGATTTCAGAGATCAGTGATCAGTGAATATCATTTTCTCTTAATCACACGGAAACACAGTAACAACAGTTGCTGAGGGAGCTGGGTGACCTGGACGCCAACGACCTGACCCCTAGGACCTCAGCCCCACTCCCTGACCTCGTGCAGCCCAAGGTTTCCCCAAGAGGCCCCACGATCCCCATGCAGTTCCGTGTGGTTTAAAACAAGAGTACACAAGGAAGGGGATTCTCTTAAAGGCTGAAGATGCCAAAACACGTTCTTTTCCTCCTCCGAATTTTGTGGTCTTAATCAGCACCACCTTGAGATTATTTGTTATCATTTGGCCTTGCAGTACAGTTATAGTCACAGGGTTTCTCCATCTAAGTTGTAATCAATGGGAAGGCAAGGTCCTTGTCTTCTACTTCTTGCCCGTGTGGGTGCCCCACGTCCACAGTCTCCCAGAAAGTGGGTATTTAATACATATTGGTTGGTTGACTGGCTAAAGGACATGGAAGTGACTGTCACTACCTGTGAGAAGAGAGGGGAGAAGCTACGGAACAAATAGGTTTTGTTAATGACAAGGCATCTGTGAAATAGCTTAAAATATTTTCAGCAAAGAAGAAAATGGGAAATATTTGACGTCATATTCTAAAATAAGGAAAGAACGCAAAAGTACAACTCTGGAGTGATCTATAGGAAATTAGAAAAAAATTCAAAGTTCACACCAATGACACATGCTTGCAGTTGTAGGAAAATAAGCAGATTTGAGTGCAAAATGAATTAAAAATTTTAATAACTGGCCATCCGTGACAACTGAGAAGCAGATTCGGACAAATATATGTTGAAACCACATGACAGAGAGGTCTAAGCTGGGAGAAGAAAATACTGCAATATTCTTAAATTCAACTATGGTAGAAGTTGCGACCATATAACAGCCACATGCTAGTTGGGAAGCATTTAAAAATACAGCAAACAAGGTGGGACATTTCCATGAAAAAGCATACGAGGTCTGCCCAGAAGGTATCCAGCCATGTAATATGAAAAATAAGAGACATTTATGGAAGATACAGTATATAAGAAACATTGTACGTAAGACAGACGCCTCAGTCCCCTTCAAAGCAAGCACCTTGGGACCTCACAGTCCTCCCAATCACCATCAGCTGCCCTGTCGTATTTTCCTGAATCTCACTGATGGTCTGAAATCTCTTCCCTTTCAAAGGTGATTTCAATTTTGGGAAAAGCCAGAAGTCAAGGGGCACCAAATCTGGGCTAGTAGGGGGCTGAGTCACCTGGGTGATTTGATGTTTTGCACAAAAACTCTGCACGAGGATGTGTTGCATGAACGGGCGCATTGTCGTGATGAAGCTGCCAATCACCAGTTGCCCATAGCTGTGGCCTTCTGAGTCATCCGAATAGTTTCAGTGGAGGACTGTTCACGCTTAACACAAAAACTGCTGCAGATTCGTTGCTCTACTCGCTCAGTCATTTTGATTGTGACAGCCACACAGTACACGTGCTCACTCTACAGCAGTAGATGCCACAATGGCATCCCACTGCCCCCACTGACTAGTACAGTGAAGTTGTCATTGTTCACGCATGCACATCCAGTCCACTTGCCCTTGGCTGCCAGTTTACATTGATGTCACACAAACCATTCTTGTTATATTAACAATGGCTAGACTTTTTCAACAATGGCTAGACTTTTTCTGGACAGACCTCATATATCAAAAATTGTACAGGAAATATGGTACACAGTATCACCTCTCCTTGCGTAACTGTTTAGAGTCCATGTTCTCATTAAACTGTAAGTTCCTTGGGGGTAAATATAGTGTTATTTTCAAAAGTGCCTGGCACATGGCAGGTTCTCAATAAATATTTGTTGAATCAATGTAAAGTTTATTACTCTGGGTCTTAAAAAATTAAAAACTTGTTATTAAATATGTTATGCATATGATGATTACCAAGGGAAAAATCCTACAATTACTTTGGTCATTTAATACTAGGTAACCTTTGCTTTTTGTGATAGAGTATCCCCTCATAAATTATGTAACATACTATAAACTCTAATCATTTTTATTTTGCTAATTACTAGCCATTTTCCTGTTTTAAATATATACAGTACTAATTACTAGAATGCAAATCAAAAATATTCAATTCATAGGTATCAATAATTCCAACTGGGAATTCTTCTCCCCTACTTTATTATGAATAAGCTTACACACTTGTTTACATGTCTCTCTGAAATTTTCTTGACAGCTTAGAACTGGCAGTTTCTCCAGCAGGCGCTAAGCTCCCCAGAGACAAGGGTCTGCGTTTACACTTCTTTGTCGTAAGGAAAAATGAAAAGACAGAGGTTCAGTTAGGTCAGGACCCCAGGAGGGGGGCGGAGACAGCATCGTAAGTGGAAGGCTTAGGCTGAGGTGGCTCTGTTAACCGATTCTGGGCCATAACAATCTGCAGATGCTAAATAAACCCTGCAATAATTTTTGCTGCGCTCTTGGAACTCCTAACTCAGACTATGGCCAGTGGTCCTCTGCTGCTGCCTCCAAGTTCCTGGTGAAGAGTGAAGCTCGGGGCACATCCACAACAGTCAGTCGGAGTCAAGGAAATCTAAACTTGACCTCTAAGTGACCCCTTTCCTCTGCTGGAGCTGAAAGCCCTCTCTCCCCCGTTTTCTTTCACTTTGGAACCAGAGAAAACACCCAGGTGTTTTTATTGAGAAGCTAGAAGCAAAATGGGAGAGAAGCAACGTTCAACAGCTCTGGTGCTTGGGAGGCCTCTGCTTCCGCGGGTGCGGGGAGACCCTCCGCCCAGCCAGAGGGACTCCCAACCCCCACCGCACCGGCTGGGGAAGGGCTCGCAGCAGCCTCGTCTCGCCGAGATTAAGGGGCGGAGGATAAGGGCACGAAATGCGAGACGTGTGGTGTCACTTTCCGCGTGGGCTCCTCAAAGATTGCAGCAACCCTGGCAGGTCTCCGGGAGCCAGTGCTTTGAGAGGGTCGCGCAATCTGCGCCGCGGGAGCCCCAGAGGAGGACCAACCCCCGCCCGGATCAGCCCAAGGCCGGGACTGTGTCTCAGGCTCGAGGGCTAGCGGACCCGAGCCGGGAGCAGAGGAAGCGTTACTGGGCATGCTGCGCCGGGTTAGGGAACCTGGATGCAGGCATTCCCGCAGCGAGGGCCGCACTCACCGAATCGTGGGGTTGAGCAGGGTCGTGAGAGCTGCTGTCAAATCGTGACCCGGAAGCAGAAGTTGCCACCAGTGGACCCCTCTGTTTACATTACTTAAAGAGCGACTAGGATGGGCGCCTGCGCACCGATAAGTGTCCGTAGGCGGGACGCGCCTGCGCAGACTCCTGAAGCATCTTCCGTCCTACCCAGGCCTATTTAACCGGTCACTTTCCTTGCTTAGAGGCTGTGCGCGCAGGCGCAATGTGGCACTTTCGGCCGATGCCCCGGGGCTCAAGGCTACGGCGGAGCCGACTTTGAGGGGCTGCACCTGCCTGAGCCAATCCTGCAGTGGATCCATCCATGCCCCCGCCCTCCGCCCCGCTGCCTCCCACTGTCTCCATCTGATTTCGGGCCTGGGCACCTCTGCAGATTATTCCCAAAGTCGCGACACTAGTTCAGTTGTTTAGGTTAGGAAACGGAAATGTTAGTAAGAAATGTCTTTACCAAATAAAAGACTTCCAGAATTATTCATAATATAGGAACGTATTTATGTTCCTCGAAATCCTCGTGGATATTGTCAGCCCTCCCTCAGGAGCTATAAGCCAAAGATCAACAACGACCCAAAACGCGTATGTAGTAGCCCAAAGGCTGAGGACTGAAAAAGAGGTACATGCTGACAATAACGGGTCCCACCCAGAGAGATGCTGACACCTCTGATGTACTCTCCATATAAAGCAGTGATTTGCAACCTTGTTCATCTCATGGCACACATACACTAATTACTAAAATTCTGCCGTACACCAAAAAGTATATTTTTTGCCAATCTGAAAAAAAAAAAAATAGGTATACTTTTGATTCATTCACACAGGATGGCTACTGTTGTGTTGGTCGTTGTCATTTTTTATTTGACAATCTAGGGGAAAGGGGGTCAGTGCCCCTGACTAAATAGTCAGGTATTACATGTTTTAAAAATCTAGCGACACACCAGTCGAAAATTGCGGACATGAGGCATAAACATTTCGAAGCCAGTAGCACATAGTGGTGCATGTAAACGGTGAAGCAGCCCTCAAAGACGCTAAGTGCTGTAATCTACCTGGCAGCCTTTTAACCGATAGTGCCCCTGCACCCACTTCCCAAAGCTTGCTTTAAGCAACAAAATTTAACCAGTTTGAAAGTAAAGCAGGGCTCAGACCATTCATATCAGTCGGGGGCGGGGCGGGGGGCGGGGCGCGGAGGTCAACCGGAAAAGCTCAGGTCTTCGGTGTGCCTCCTCTGAGTTCCAAATGCAAACAATTTTTTTGTCATGCAGGAACGAGTCCCCTACCGGCCTCTCTGCTATGGTGAGATTGTCTAATATTCCAAAAGAAGCTGAAATTCAGATTTGTAAAAAGTTAATTCTCCCAAATTGCAAATGTTGGCAACTTTTTTTTTTTTTTAAAGAATCATTTTTAAAAGCAGGCAACATTCAGGCTGCAAGCACCAATTCCAGATCCTCTGGAGAGTTGATTTGAAACTGTAGCTATATATTAACTACATCGGTTTTAATTAGTATAATTACTTGGGAAAGTTTGAAGGGACTCGAATGAGATTATGTGGAAGCTAGAGTTTCTCACCCCTACCCATCAAGCTATTCTAAGGCATTTGATCAAATCAGTTCACTTGAAATGGTTTGATTCTGGGCCCATAGCTTCTAAACCAGAAAACTATATTGGGGCACTAAAGAACATTAAACCTCCAAACATCGGGGCGCGCTGATCCAAAACGAAGGGAGTTCGTCTGGGAGCCTTGGTCCTTCCCGACCACCGTCACGGAAGACCATAAGGAAAATCACGCTGCCTACGTATCTGTGCAGACCTAACCTGGTCTCAGTCAGTGCCTCTCAAACTCCAGTTCCTGAGTCTAAAACTGTGTGACTCGCACTCATCACCCAGTGGTGTGTTCTCCCCTGAGCCCCTTGGGTCCTGTACTTGGCTGGAGAATTAATGAGGTGAGAAGCAGAGATGTAATAAATACCGTGGGCTCAGACCTGCTAAGTCTCCCTCTCTGCAGATCAAGGCGATGCTCTAATTAGCAGCACACACAGCTTCACACAACTGGTCTCTTGAGGGGTTGGTGACTGCCTCTCTGGCCTCCATCTTATTAAGTCTAGCTATAGTGAGTCCACTGCTCTGTCTCAGACCATCCGCTGCACAAAAGAAGGAGGTCCCCACCTGTCCACAACAGACATAATGGAGTCAAAGGGACCCAGCAAAAGAAAGCACTGCGTTTGAAGAGTGGCATCCATCCCTTCTCTGAGGTTCCATGCCTTGGCAGCTCTTGTTCAATGTCAAGTGGGATGGTACAAAGAAAAAACATGATACAGAAGACCTAGGTTTTTGTCCTAGATTGGTAGTTACTTCATTCCATTTAGGGGGGTGGGGGTGGGGCACCAGTATTCTCATTTGTAAAGGGAGAGCATGGGCTGAAGTAATCTCTAAATATCCCTCTATTTCTATAAATTCTGAATCTACCTAATTCCTAAGCAAAAAATCCTGCTCCTTAAATTTTCACTCCCTAGTCCAAATAAGAAAATCTTATGGCTATCATAATGCTAATATGTTAATGGCACCTGTGAAGGCTTAATTATAAGATGGCCAAGGCTACATAATTTCTGTTATGTTTTTGCTTCTTCTGACTCTTCATTTCTAAAACAGGGTAAAGACATTGGTGATTCCCAGCTTCAATTTTTTTTCATCCTTAGCTGAGGACTTTTTTTTTCTCCATTGCTTTTAGAGAGAGAGGAAAGATAAGAGAGAAACATCAACGCGAGAGAGAAGCACCAACGGGTTGCCTCCCTGTACACCCTGGGCCAGGGATCAGCACCCAGACTGCGGATTGAACCCGCAACCTAGGTATGTGCCCTGACTAGGAATAGAATACGCAGCCTTTCGGTGTTGGGAAAATGCTCCAACCAACTGAGTCCCACCGGTCAGGGCCCAGCTTCAATTTTTAAATATTATTTTTAAGATAAAATGTTCGAGCATATAAAAAAAACTAAAAAGAATAGTATGATGAACTCATTTTATCCATCACCTATGTTTAACACATGAACATTTTGCTAAATATTTTAAATCTAATTTTTTGTTTCTTTGTTGTTCTGTGCCGCTTTAGGGTTTTGAAATGAACTACTCAAACAATAACCCCAGTTCCACAGCTGTGGGGAATTCTTTTTAATGAGGCTTGATTTAACATCCCATAACTTTTCTAAAAATCTCAGCTATCTCATGTTTACTTATCCATCTCTTCCTTGGAAAAGATGAGTTTTTCTCCTGTGTTGCTTCATCTCCCAAAGTTTCTTGGCTGATTATGCAAGGGTACATAAATTCTGGGAAACTCCCAGCATGTTATAAATATAAGAATGATTAGTCTCCCAGGGAGTGATTAAATAGCCTATCCATACAGATTATTTTACAGTATTTCTGAGAATCTGCTGTACAACCAAAGGAGATTTCAGATCCATTCACCTGTCCATTCCTCAAACATTTTACTGAGCACCTACTTTGTCCCCGGCTAGGTGCTCAGCAGTGCAGGGAAGATAGAGATGGAAAAACATTCCCTTTGTATCAAGGGTAGGAGACAAATTTGTAAATGCTGAACTGCAATTAAAGATGATAATTTCAATGAAGTTTTTATGTGCAGGGTCAATGTTGAAAAACATTTCTACTTCATGGTGAGATCAAGACAGTGTGGAGAGAGAGGGTCTGTGAAGATGTTTTGGGGGAGACATTTGTGCTGTTGAGTCCCACTTCCTTCACGCCCAGACGGAAAGGCTGCACTGGCACTGCACCTTCTCCTCAAGCCTAAGGAGGGGCTTCTGGGGACTAGAGAACTTGGAAGTTGTTCCTACGGCTGTAAACCACAGAGAACCGCACCAACTCTTACCGATAAACTCAAAGAAGGCAGGAGCCACAAAGCAGAGGTGGCCGCACTGGGATCCACCAGTACTCCCAGGTTTGGGAGGGATGACGGATGTATAAATGCTTCCCTGGATCAGATGGGGATCATGTGGAAGACAGGCAGCATGAGGTGGCCTTTGGGCCATTAAAAAGGGCTCTCTGGAGGTGTGGAAGGACCCAGTGACCACAAGTTAGAGATGAACACAGAAATCCTAGAACCTACAGAGGTTGTCACAAGCAACCATCTGTGTCTGTCTAGGACAAAGGGACTCCAGTGAGAGGTCTCTAATGATGGCAATCTGCAAAGAACCTTTACGAGCACTATAAGAAAATGAGTCAGCTTTAACCATCGGCCAGACCCGGCAGTACGGACCCATTCTACCAAAGCAGAACTGCCCTGTCCCCTCAGCTGTCCAGCCCCTCCCCTGTTTCCACAGCAGAGCACACAGCAGTCAGCAGTGGAGGTGGAGGTAGTTGAGCAGAAAAGTGGAGGCCGGCAGCCGCCAGCCCCAGGCCGCCTCGTGCGGGGAGGGGGGAAGGAGAAGTCTTAGACGGTACCTCAGAATGAAGACTGAAGTATTTGGTTACTATCTTGGCCTGGAAATATTCTATTTCCTAAATGAAGACTCTCTTTTTTGATGTAAAGCTACTGCCAATTATAGAAGAATGAACCAAAATATTAGGAAATCTGTTCAATTTTCCATTCAGGGGCCAAGGAAGATTATCACCTCCTAATAACTATTTTTAATAGATAGTAAAAGCCACAAAGTAAAGTACTTTGATCACACTCCACGAATCTTGCATTTAACATTCCAACTTTATACATTTTAATTTATTTCTGTTCTTCATATTTTGATTACAAGTGATTGCATAAATTGTTTTTTGTTTTTTAAAAATGTGTCATATCTCTAAGACCTTTTTTTATTATTTTTTTCTTCTCTTCCCTGCTAATTCTAGTTCTGCTCTCGAGCAGTGTTCACTAGATGGTGTTGATTGACAGTACAACCAGTGTTCCTATTTTCAGACCTTGGCATAAACTTGAACTAGAAATTTGATAATGATGTTTTGCTTGTAATTATTGCTGCTATCACTGTTCAACCTGTGTTAGTATTTAATCCGTGGGAGTAGATGCCATCAAGCTGTTACAGATCTGGGTGTCTTGCTCTTTGAGCGTTGAGGCTCCTGATTGGCCACGGGCCTTTCTAGAGTGAAAAACTCCTTTCTTCACCTGCTGGCTCCAAACCCTGCCCTGATTTTGGTGCAGTCCTGGAGTGACAGTCCTGGAGGAGAGGAAGTCTGCCTTGCAGCCTCTCTCAATGGTTACAGGAAGCCTGTGGCAAGAGTTTTCTGGCTTTTGGCCAGAACTCGTTAATTTTCCTTCCGTGTAAAAAGGCCTCATTCTTCTTCAGGCGCCACTTGACTGATGCTGAGGGCAAAGTTTTCCTGACACCCTTCCTGAAGAAAGTAAGAAGTGATTCCTTACACATTAGCTCTTCTCCCATTTTTTTTAAAAAAGGACAGAAAAGAAAGAAAAAAGAAAAAGAAAAAAGGAGAAAAGAAGCAAAAGGAAGTTTGAGATATCGTAAGAGCAAAGGAGAGAGAGGGATCAATCCAAATGAACAAAGTTAGGTGAAAAATAAGATCCAAGTGCCAGACCTGGTCAGATAAAAAAGCTTTCATTCAGTAACGTAATAGTCTATTTCCTCTTTACTTTAATTTCCTCAGTTTGGGGGGCTATTATTTACAGCATATTCCTTATTTTAGAAACAACATAATACTATGCACACACCATCAGGACCAAGTTTCCATTTCTGATTGTAGCGCTAATTACTTTACCCTTCTGGGCAAATTATGTCATTTAAGTTTCTGTTTACTGATCTGCACAACAGGATGAGAGTAACAACACACCCCCCAAGGGCTAATTTGACAAAACTTAGATCATCTTTGTGGAGAGTGGCTTTGTAAACTATATAGATGTTGGTTCTTATCTACATCATCTTCACATTATTTTATATTTGTTTAAGGAGGTTACAAAACGTCTAGGCTTCCCAGTTACATTTGAAGCACGTCTAAGACAGCGACTCAGACTCCCTGCACTTCCTCCTGGCCCCAGCACAGTCCCAAACTCCCAGGAGGTGTTGGATACACGCGGACTGAATTGAACTAGAGTGAACTGCCCTCCCAAAGCCAGGGATGGTGGAATGCCTCTATGGACTGGTCCTGAGAAAGAACTCCAGGGCATCATGAAAGGAAAATCGAAAGAGAGCTTTGGAAATAGAGTAAAAGAAAAAAAGAGTCCAAAGAATTATAATGTCGGCCCCATGAAATTTTTTGTGCTCTTAAACCTTGTCCTAGAGAAACTAAGTCACCCGAGAAAAGAACAGTATTAATGTGCAGCGGGGGTAGTCTCGCCGGATGTGCCATTGGGATTAAACAAGGACTTCTTTCAGAAACTGCTCAGGGGCAGACATGCCCTCGGTATTCAAACTCCACTCTTTTTCTTTCCCTTCACTTTCCCCAAGGCTTGGGGAAATTTATGAATCACTGTTTTATGTTTTTAAATTAGCTTTTTGCTAATGTTTTATTTCTGGTCCTACAGTCAGTCTACTATCCAAACAATTTTGAAAGATTTTGAGACTTCAAAGAGAAAAATTGTGTGAGGGGTTTTGAAAAAAAATTACAGTAAAAATACAATATCGATGTTAATAATTGTATTTAAATTTCACATTCATGATAATATCTTCCCAAGAATGTAGGCAGTTATAGCTGAATTTTCTAGCAAATCCAGACTGCAGTAGATAAACTCTAGCAGGAGAGATGTTCAGATTGTTCAAGGGAGGAAATTACCAGATGAAACACCACTTGCTTGGTACCAGTGGGTGGTCTAGGCTGATCTGGACAATCCTGCCGGCAGGGAAATGATTGGAATCTCTGAATCAATTTCAAGGGCCTGAGAAACAAACTATGGTTGAGCTCAGAATTTTGTGCTCTCGCCGGAGTCCAGAGCTGTATCTAGTAGGAGTATGCCTCCCCCTGGAGGGCGCATAGAGCATTTATTCCTTCAGGCTTCTTGCTCCGAGTTCAATAATAATTAGTTCTTCATTCATCCATCCAACAGATACTTACTAACTTCTATTACTATGATGTTCCTTATGATAGATGCTGAATATACAGGTGAAAATAAGATCAACATGGTCCTTGCCTCCAGGGAAATTGTAGATTAGTGTGAGAAATGAGCATTAGATAAAGAATCCTGAATGCCTAACAAATCACAATAGCAATTAAAAAAGTTTGGAAGGCAATATGGCCATTCAACAGAGTACCTCAGTCATACTAGGAGGTCAGTGACAACTTGCCTGAGCACAGACCTGGAAGATGAATAAATATAACCAGATCAGAAGTGTGGGGGAGGGGCAGGGAGTGGGCTTTCCGGCAAATGAAAAAGAACGTTCAAAGACTCCGAGGGAAAAGAGCTTAGGAAGTTGGAGGAAGAGAAAGAGGCTGGCATAAGGAATTGGGGGTACAAGTTGAAGCTGGAAAAGCAGAAATGCTCCGGATCAGGCAGTGTCTTGGGGGATATGTTAAGGACTCTAAACTTTATTCAGAAAGAATAGGAGGCTATTGATAGGTTTTATAACCATATCTGTGTTTTCCAGGATCACTTTGATTTCCTGATAAAGAATGGATTATAGATGAGGAAGAGTAAGGGTTAAAATAGGGAAAACGGAAGTTAGGTGGTCTGGGCAAGAAGTAATAGGGACTTGTACCAGGGTAGTGGCCATAAGAAAGGAGAGAAGGGGGTGAGTTTGGAGCATTTTACTGAGAATTGATGAAATTCGGTGATTCATTACAAACTGAAGATGAAGGGCTACAGGTTGCCAAGAATGATTCCTAGATTCTTTTTTTTTTTTTTTTGATGTGAGCTCCTGGATGAACTGAGGGGCTATTTACAAAGACAGGAACTGGAGAAGAAGTGTGTGTGTGTGTGTGTGTGGCAGGGGTGGAAGGGCCTGATCAAATACTAGCTCATCAAATATTCATCGAGGTCTCCACTACAGGCAGGCACTGTGTTTGGCACTGGACACTGGAAGTTAAAAAGTGAAGGCAATACAGGGTCCTCGCCTGAAAGAAACTTTCGGCTAACAGGTATCCTTTAATAAATCTCGATCCCATTAATGGATTCCTTCAATATAAAGTATCTATGCAAGAAGAATAATACCCAAAAGGAACCCAGAAAAAAGGCACCTGTGCACAACCTGGCAGTTCAGGGAAGAACTTTTAGGAGATGATAACTGAATAAAGTCTAAGGATTAGAGGGAGTAAATACAGTAACAGAAGTTGGGAGTTTCCCCCATCCCCACCAAGGAAAAAGAAGGAACAGTTTATTTAGACCAGTCATTCTATTGAAAACAATTAAAATACTAGCCAGAATTTTTTTTAAATCTCCTTAAAAGTATCCAAGATAGTTTCAAAAGGGATTCTTTAAATACCTATAATCCCAATTCTATTCCAAAGCACATTGACAACTTCACAGAAAAATGACAACTTCAAAAATTCTCCATAAAATAAATATAACACTGAAACTAAAATTTGAAAAAGATTGTACAAAAAACTACATACCAACCTCATTCATTAATATCAATGCAAAAATCCTAAATAAAATATTAGCAAATGAAATCAAACAGCATGACATGTTAGGACCAAGTGGAAATTGTTTCTGAAATGCAAAGATGGTTTAATGTTTGGAAATACATTAATATACTTAATAATAATTATATATTTTTAAAAGGCCTTGCAGTTATCTCCATAGTGCTGAGAAAACATTTGAGGAAGTTCAAGATGTAATCCTAATAAGATAATTTTCAAAAGAAGAAGAGAAGAGTATTTTTCTCAGCATCATAAAGCATCTTGCTTCCTAGCATCTTAATATTTTCCTGGGGAGACTTTGGAGCCATGCCTGCTAGAGTCCAAAACAAAACAAGGATTTCCACTCTTACCACAGCACCTAACATGGTGTTGGAAGTTATTTGCCAGTATTGCTACAGAGAAAACAAATAAATGTATGAAAATTGTAAATAGTATGATGGTGTGTCTAGAAAATGGGAGCAATCAATGGAAACACTACTGCAAACAAAGAGATGACTCAGGGTCCTGGCGGGTAGCTCAGTTAGGTAGTGTATCATCCCACTGCACCAAGGTGGTGGACTCCATCCCTGGTCAGGGCATACACAAGAGTCAACCTGTGAATGCATCCGTGGGTGGGACAACAAACCGATGCTTCTTTCCCTTTCTTGCTCTCTTTCTCCTTCCCTTCCCCTCTCTCTAAAAATAAATAAATAAAATCTTTTTAAAAAGTTAAAAAAATAAATAAAATAATTAAGACTGTAGAATTGGTATGTGAATAGACAGACATGCTAACAGAGGCATTAATCCACTACATAAAGAAATTTAATGTATAAAAAAAAGTTGGAAAACAATGAAAAATGGACTTTAAATAAATGTTGTTGAAACAACTGGGTATCACTTGGAAAAAGGAAAATTAGATCCATAACTTATATTGCACGCCAAGATGAACTCCACATGGATCAGTTAACTAAACATAACAAAAATGGAAACCCTACAAACTGCAGATGAAAACATCAGTAGATTTCTGTGTAATAGACCCATGGGGGTAGTGGAAAAGCATTGCTATGATTCGAAATCTAGAATTAATACAAGACTGAAAAATTCTATTACATAATTAAAAAGAAACCTGCATGGCCTCAATACCATAAATAAAATCAGAGACATGATTCCCTGGACAAAATATTTGCAATTATACCACAGGAAAGAGTTAATCTCCTTAATGTGGGAAGAGCTCCTAGAAATAAAAAGACATAAATCCAGTAGAAAAGTGAGCATAAAACATGAACAGGTAGTTTTTAAAAATTCAAGCAAGTGGCCCTGAAAACAGTGAAACAGACTCAACTCACTCAAAAAAGAAACGCAAATTCCATTACATGGGATAGCATTTCTTACTGTGTTGCCAAAAATCCAAAAGTTTAAGAGCGCCATTTGTTCCCAAAACTCTGGGGGAAGACAGTGATCTGCTGCTGGTGGAGGTACAGAATGACACAGCCTGAAGGAGGGGAACTGGGTGTTACCTCGCAGAATTACCAATAGATGCATTCTTCCTCTTACCCAGCAATCACATTTTCTGGGAATTTATGCTAAAAGTACAGTTGCATGAACTTGAAATGATGCATGCACAACGTTCTTTATAGTGGCATTATTTTAATAGCAAAAGATTAGAAACACCCAATTTTACCAGCAGTGAGGAGTTGAATGGTTAAATGGACTATTTCTACGGGTTTCTGTAGAATAATGGTCACAGTGCACTAGGTGAGGGGAGGTGCAGAACAGTGTGTATGGTAGCTACTTTTGTACAAAATAAAACATTGAAGGATAATCCAGAAACTTACAAAAATGGCACTGCAGTAGCTGGGAAGGGGGTCTGGGATCAGGACATAGGAATGGAAAGGAGACTCCGAGAACACCTTTTATGTGGTTTTGACTTCAGAGTCACGTAATCATTTTACATATTCAAAGAGTCATTTAAACCAAAAAGAGTAAAAATGGCAACCCCTAAAACTGTAAACGACTAAAATAAACCTAAGTGAATATGAGATTGGTGACACAACCAAAGAAAGAATTATCTCAAGTTACTTTTGAACATAGGACTTTGTCCTTCTTTAGTAGGATATATTCTAAGAACAAAACAAACCTCAAAGAACTAACTTCTCTGTGTGGTTTTATTGTTAGTACTAATGCAGGTATCGTGAAAGTGTTTTACGTATGTTATAAGATAAAGCGAGTAAGTTCAGTGTAAGGAATAAAATGTAAAACCAAATAACTTAAAACTTAGTGCTTTACTTAAATTTAATTAAGTCGAGAAACTGCAGGTATCCTGAAGAAGGCAATAATCTCATTGACGAACATGAACAGGTGAAGTCTCTTGGAGCTATGGATGAGTCTCTGAGGGAAGAAAATTGTTCGTCAGTGAGTCAAGTGTGATGGTTCCTCAAAGCTTCGGTGGAGCTGATGACATATGGAATCCTGATACCGAATATGGAGATTGTTCTTAATTCTAAGCATTATACAGTTACAAGAGAGCAGATGCTTGGAAGACAGTGAATATAATCCTCTATGAAGAAAATTGTTTCAAGTCACAGTGAAAAGACCTTTAAATATTTTCACTTTTGATAAAAAGAAATGTGAAGGGAATATTTTTCACGGATGGCTCCAAGATGTATGAAAACAAAAAGGGCTGTCTACAGACTTTTATCCGAACTACATGGAAGCACTAATGTGCATCAGAGTGTAAGACAGCCTTGATGAGATACCTGTTTGGAAAAGAGATGGGGACACACAGTACAGAATTTCACCAGTGGCTTTGATGGAATTTTGACCAAAGGCGGAAATCCAAGAGGACTTGTATGTCTCCACTTGAAAGAATTAAGGCCTCAACTTCCGGTCAAGATGGAGACATAGGCAGTCATGGCTTGCCTCTTTGCACAACCACAACAATATTACAACTAAAATAGAGAACAGCCATCATTCAGAACTCACCGAAACTGAGTTGAATCGAAGTCTGACAACTACATAATAAAAAGAACCACATCCATCCAGATTGGTAGGAGGAGTGCAAGGCAGAATGGGCTGATCCCACATCCACCTGTGGTGTATAAAAATTCAGAAGGGATATCTCAGGAGCAAGGAGTCCCAGCCCCACACCAGGCCCCCCTTCCCAGGGTCCACTGCCACAAAGATAAGTCCCCACAACTTCTGGCTGCAAAAATCCGTGGGGAATGAATCAGTGGAAGAAAACTCTGGACCCCCAAGCAGTTCCTCTTAAAGAATACACATACGGACTTGCCTACTCAGGCTCATTCCCTCTGGGCTCTGGCACTGGGAGGAGGCTTGATGGGCACCAGTAGCAGGCAGGGGGAGGCTGAGGTATCTGACATCAAGGGGCGCAGAAGCCATTGTCGCCTTTCTGGGCCCTCCTCCACAGAGCCGGTAGACTGGTGCCTTACCTAAGATTCCATCAACCTGGCTAATGCTGTTTGACCCACCTTAGAGATCCCCAGAGACTCTGCAAGACCCAATTTATTGGCCCACTCAAGCTGCTTTTACATATGAATGGCTCATGCTTCACAACTTTATAAATCCTCTCAAACAAGCAGCAGCTGGCCTCAGTGAACCCTAGGCCCAGTACTAGCAGCCTTGATTCACAGCTTGGCTTCTCCTGGGAATCTCTAAGCCAAGCACAAGTAGCAGCCATCTCAGATTGCTTTATAGCTCAGGAAGGGTGGCCCCAGGCAAAACACAGGTGGGGGCTGATCTTGGCCTCTGCCACGCAGGAAACCCCAGGGCCAGCACACCCAGTGGACAGCTACAGACAACTTTGGAGCACCACCACCCTGTCCCTGCACAGCTAATCCTCCACAGAGGGCAGAGTTTGGTGGTCAGTGTTCAAAACCAAACCTTGCAGCTCACCAGCTTGGGTAAATCCCTCCCATTGATCTGTCAACAGCAACCAAGGCTCAACTACAAGAGGAGGGTGTACTCAGCCCACACGAAGGGCACACATCGAGTACACAGCTTGGGTGACAGGGGAGGCTGTGCCACTGGACCATACAGGACACATACTACATTAGGCCATACTACCAAGACACAGAGTCAAAGCAACTCTACCTAATACATAGAAACAAACACAAGGAGGCTGCCAAAATGAGGAGACAAAGAAACATGGCCCAAATGAAGGAACAGATCAAAACTCCAGAAAAAGAACTAAGCAAAAGGGAGATAAGGAATCTATCAGATGCAGAATTCAAAACACTGGTTATAAGGATGCTCAAGGAACCTAGTGAGGACCTCAGCAGCATAAAAAGGACCCAGTCAGAAATGAAGGATACACTAATTAAAATAAAGACCAATTTATAGGGAAACAACAGTAGAGTGGATGAAGCTGAAAATCAAATCAATGATTTGGAACATAAGGAAGCAAAGAACAACCAATCAGAACAACAAGAAGAGAGAATCCAAAAAAATGAGGATAGTGTAAGCAGCCTGTGGGACAACTCTAAGCAATCCAACATTCACTTCATAGGGGTGCCAGAAGAAAAAGAGAAAGAGCAAGATATTGGAAATCTATTTGAAAAAATAGTGAAAGAAACTTCCCTAATTTGCTGAAGGAAATAAACATGAAAGTCCAGGAAGCACAGAGAATCCCAAATAAGATGGATGCATAGAGAGACCCACCCCAAGACACATCATAGCTAAAATGCCAAAGGTTAAAGATAAAGAGGGATTAGGTGTGGGAGAATGGGTGAGAGGTGAGGGGATTAAGAAGTACAAATAGGTAGTCACAGAGTAGCCATGGGAATGTAAAGTACAGTATAAGAAATGGAGTAGCCAAAGAACTTACACAAATGCCTTGTGGATATGGACAATGGTGGGGGGATTGCCTGAGGGAATGGGAGGTGCTGGATGGAGGAGGGCAAATGGGGAAAATTGGGACAATTGTAATAGCATAATCGATAAAATATAATTTAAAAAAACTAAGGCCTTTATCTAAAGTATTACCATTCTCTGGGCACCCAGATTTTCAACTATTTACTGGAAATAAAGTTTAATATTTAGAAAACAAAGTTATTCTTGGAAATATTTCACAAAGCCAAATCATTTCTTTTGCATTTTTATGTTCATTTTCTGTTTGGGATAGAAAATGGAGCATGATAATTTCAGGC
The DNA here is from genome assembly GCA_007922815.1 of Macrotus californicus. Taxonomy (NCBI): domain Eukaryota; kingdom Metazoa; phylum Chordata; class Mammalia; order Chiroptera; family Phyllostomidae; genus Macrotus; species Macrotus californicus. Next base: position 53,747 of record VMDR010002347.1, read on the forward strand.
AGAATTTAGTCTGCATTATAGAAATCTTTCCAAAATTATGGGTTGTGTTGGTAAACTTCAATGTCAAATGTGGGAAAATATTCAGACTCAGGGTCTGGACACTGCTTTGAAGGTCTTATTTTCAAAGAAACTGATAGCAAGGATGCAGAAAGTGGGCTCAATTATGAATACCATCTAACCAAACAAGAAATAGTATCATTGTTTATTGCATTTGCAAGAATTTCAAAAGTGTAAAAGAATTGGGAAACTTCAGAAACTTGCTGCAGAATATTCATTAAAAAAATTAGTTGAAATTTGCCTGTTTCCGGAAATGGAGGCCAGAGTGGAAGAGCAATGAAAGTTAAAAGTCAAAATTTTTATATAAAGTTACTTTCCTTTTTTCTTTTCAAAAATTTTTTAGAGAGAAGGGAAGGGATGGAGAAAGAGGGAGAGAAACATCAAGGTGTGGTTGCCTCTCATGCGCCCCCTACTGAGGAACTGGCCTGCACCCCAGGCATGTGCCCTGACTGGGAATCAAACTGGCAACCCTTTGGTTCACAGGCCGACACTCAATCCGCTGAGCTACACCAGCCAGGGCTAAAGTCACTTTCATTAGAGGAGGATTATATTGTTTAAGTAAACAGTTTTATTTTGTAATTGAGTTGAATTTAAATATGTATAATGTTATTGAAAGTCAAAGTAATATTTCAATACTGTGACACATGTTTTATAGCTTAACATTGAATAAAATCAAGATTATCAAATTTTAAAAAATGAATGAAATTAAGAATTTTCATGAGGAAAATATAGCAAATTATAGACTGCAAATAAAAGATTAGAGAACTTGAAGACAGAGCAGTAGAAACTACTCAAAATGAAGTGCTGAGAGAAAAAGGACTGACAAAGAAAGGACCAGAGTGAAGTGGTCTCTAAGACATACCAGTTTGACATACATGTAACTGAAGATTCAGAAGAGCTGGGATTAAAAAAAATTTAAAGAAATAATGGCTAAAGAATTTCCAAAATGTGAAAGCTCAATGAAATCCAGGCATAATAAACCAAGAGACATCATAATCAAACTACTTAAAGCAAGAGTAAAGCAAAGGTCACAGGTTCAGTTCCCAGTCAGGGCACATGCCTGGGTTGTGGGCCAGGTCCCCAGTTGGGGACATGCGAGAGGCAAGTACACATTGATGTTTCTCTCCCTCTTTTTCTCCCTCCCTTCCCTTCTGTCTGAAAATAAATAAGTAAAATCTTTAAAAAAGATATCTTTTGAAAATAAAGGTGAAATAAAGACTATTTTAAACAAACAAAAAATAAAATGTTAAAGGAAGTTCTAATAAGATATTAGATAAAAAATTTGATTCAATAAAAGGAAGTGAGTGTGAAAGGTGATAAGTTGTAAGATATAAAAATATTTTTCTCACATTTTAATCTTTTGAACAGAAAAATGACTACAGTAAAAGTAATAAAAGTGCACTTGGGGTTCCAGTACACGCAGAAGTAATAGGTGTGACAACAAGATGACAAAGGACACGAGGGAGGAAGTGGCAGCGTGCTGTTGTAAGGTTCTTGCACTAGTTGAAGGTAGACTGATAAATTAAGGATGTGTCTTGTTGAACTCTTGAGCTGCATCGTCCAACAGAGTAGCTACTTGCCACATGTGGCTATTAAAATTAGGGCAAATTAAAAATTCAGTTTCTTAGTCATATTAGCTATACTTCAATTATTTATTATTATTATTTAATTTTATTTATTCATTTTTAGAGAGAGGGGAAGAGAAGGAGAAAGAGCAGGAGAGAAACATCACTATGTGGTTGCCTCTTGAGCGCCCTGTACTGGGGACCTGGCCCGCAACCCAGGCATGTGCCCTGACTGAGAATCGAACTGGCGACCCTTTGGTTCAAAGCCCGCACTCAATCCACTGAGCTACACCAGCCAGGGCTATACTTCAGTTATTAAATAACCACATGTGACTAGTGGTTGCCCATATTGGACAGTGCAAATACAGAACAATTCCATCTTCACAGAAAATTCTATTGGAAAGCACTGTTTTAAGGCAATAACAAAACAATAAAACAAAGCAAAAGAAAGAGAAAAGGAGAGGAAGAGCTAATTAGGAATCATTTAAAGATTCATTTAGTCTAAATATTGGAATGGAAATAATAAAAGAAACACAGAACAGATGAAACAAATAGGAAACAAAAAATAGCAAGCTTATACATTGAAATCCAATCTTATCGATAATTTACTAAAATTAAATGGTTTAACTATCTCAATAAAGGATAGAGACAGTCAGACTGGACAAAAAGTAAGACCCGTGTATTCTGTCTGTAAGAAACCCACCTTAAACGTAAAGGCACAGATATCATAAAAAGAAAAAATGAAAAAAATATACTATGCAAACATTAACCCCCCAAAATCTGAGATAACTTGATTAATATCAGACTAGTAATTATTAGAGCATTGAATATCAGCAGGAATAAAGAAAGGCCATTTCATAATGATAAAGTGGTCAATTCACCCAAAGGACATAACAATTCTAAGCTATTAAAGACATAATAAAAGAGCTTTGAAATATAAGATGCAAAATCTAATAGAAATGAGAAATGGATAAATTCACAAATATAGTTTAAACCCAAATATTAATTTTTACTATTAAATATAATTGGACTAAATGCTCTAAATAAAAGACAAAAGATGCCACAATAGATAAAAGGCAAAGCAAAACCAAATCTGAGCATGTGCTGTCTACCAGAAATACACTTAAAAGTTAGGGAAAACGAGGCTGAGCAGAGAATGGAAAAGGGTTTATCATGTTCCCCATCCAAAGGGAAGCTCTTGCAATTATATTACATTAATATAAGTCCAAATGAACTTTAAGGCAAAAAGCATTATTACTGAACAAGAAAACCACCTAATAATGAAAAATGTTCGATCCACCAGGAAAATATGACAATTTAAAAATATGAATCGCACTTACAGTGCAGCCCCCAAACACACACAGCAACACTTACCAGAACCACAAGGAGAACTTCACAAGCACAGTGGGAGGTTACCGCAACCCTTCCTAGCAATGTGTAGTGTAAGTAGACAAAATCAGTCAGGGCACAGAAGATTTTTATAAGCAGTTCATCACTTTGTTTTAAGTGTACTAAAGAAAATATCCAAACCTTGCACTGAATAAATGCAAAACACATTCTTTCATAATGCATATACATAACAATTATCAACAAAAACTTGTCCAATAGACAAGTTTTAACAACAAATTTATAAAGGTTGATATTGAACAGAAAATGTTTCTCAACTACTAGATCTAAGCTATTGATCAATAAGAAAAAGACAATTAGAAAATTTCCATGCTTGGAAATTAATATTCATTTATTCAACAAATATTCAATACATGCTTACTGTGAGCTAGGTTCTGTTCAAGGCACTTGGGAGTATATCAGAGAGAAATTAATAATTAAAACTCTGACAGTACTTAATGTGGAGAGAATGTGAAGTAATGAGAATATTTACTCTGCTGGTGAAGTGTAAAAAATTATTGCAACCGCTTCTGAAAACAGTTTGATATTCTATAGTAGAGCTGAAGGTGAGCATAACCTATGATTCAGCAAGTCCACCCACATGTATAAGCCTCGGAAAATCTTTTGCACCATGAGACACGTGCAAGAATGTTCATAGCAGCATTGCCACTAATAGCCTAAATCTGAAAACACCTGCGATGTCTACCAACAGTAGAAGGCAGATGCATACCCGGCAGTACACTCACGCAGTGAGACGCAGTAGAACAGTAAAAGTGAACAAGCACAGACACCCCAACAACTTTGACCACTTTTGTGCATACAATGTAAAAAAGAAGCAAAACACAAAGCAATAAGTTTGGTGATTCCATTCATATACATTTTGAAAGAATAAATTCATTGTGATGCCATCTATATAATGTTCAAAAGTCAAAATGAACTTTAAGGCAAAAAGCATTACTACAGATCAAATTACACTATATTGTGCAGGGATGTATAAACACGTGATTGAGAAACTATTTAAAAAAGAAATTATTATCAATATAATCATCAAGACAGTATTTGCCCATAGGAGGGAGAGGGCTTTGACCCCAGCATAGGAATGGGGGGACTTCAGGGGGTGGGGAGGGAGAAATGCTTGCGATATTCTGTTACTTGATCTGGGTAGTGATTATACAGGTATTGTCTTTGTCCATTAAATTGTACATGTATGTTTATTTAACTTTATATATTTGTGTTATATTTCACAATTAATAAAGATCCAAAAGAAAAGGAAAGAAAGGCCTTTTAAACATAGAGAACAGCATGAATAAAGGCATGGAGACATGGAAGTATGCCGGGGGTATGGGAATTACAAGTGGATTTGTGCATCTTGATGGTAAACAGGGAGGCAGAAAGAGGTGAAAAAAATGAGGCTGGCAGCCTTTAGGCAGCTATAGGCAGCCTTTGGGACATTTTCAGATGGGTTGTAAAAAGACTCGAATCCGAACTTGAGGTAGATTCTTCTGACTGCTGAGAGATGGGTGGTAGGGAGGAGAGAGTAGAGAGGGGCAGAGGAGAGGCTGAAAGGAAAACTATTCCGGTCCTCCAGGCGGGAGATAACAAGGACCTGAACTTTACTGGTAGAAATAGGGAAGAGGAAATAGTTTAGAAAAAGAAGTAACCGCATCAGAGATTATGATACTCTTCCTATTTTGAAAAACACTATCACTCCGGGACTCCTTGAATTTTGGGTTTGTGGTTAAAATATGGGTGGTAGGGTGTGGCATAAACAAACCTATTTCCTCTCAAGACGGAGGAAAACTCAGAAAAGCAAGCCACTCCCCCAGTTTTCAAGACCACACAGCACCCTCAAGAAGTCCGTTAAGGGATCCTATTTAAATGCCTCTCCCTGCCTCTTGCCCTCGTGTGGAACCCGGGAATGATGCTGCTATCTTCTGTGCTCCTCTGCCTCAGAGCTTAAAATTTACTGGGAAATTCTTTATAGTTTTCCTTGTCTCACACATCTCTATTGGTTATTTCCGTTCTTCCTTAGACACAAATTCCAGCCCTGGCATCATCTCCATGCTCCAGCTCCATTTTCTTAGAACTTTTCTCCATAATCACTCTTTTCTTTGAAGTTAATGTCCCCTGAAACAGTAATAAAAGTCCACAAGTATGACGTGGAGGCCTATGACCCACAGACCTCATTACAACTTAAACACGAGGGGTTTCCAAGTTCTCATGATATGAAACTGTGGGCAGTTTCTTATCCATCACACCTGGAGATGTCTTGCATGGTGCTCACTGCTCTGTTGAGCTGCAAAAGCTACTAATGCAATTGATAAGAGGGAATTGATTTTTAATAACAAAAGAAGCAGCTAGAAGTGGCTGTGTGATATGGTGCTGCACAGACTGGGATGAACAGGAGATCAGATGTGTGATTCAGGATCATCTTCCGAGGGGAATCAAGTCCCAATTTAAGGCATATGGTCTGGGCAATCACCAGTAAACTACACATTTACCCTCTGCTTCTTAGGGTCGCAGACAAGACTGTGCAGAAAAGCAAAGTCCTGAAGTTACTGCTAAGGTTGTTTGAAGATGAATCTTTATTCCTGGAATATTGTTTTTCCGACCTATGCTTGATATTTGGTTTTAATTTGGACTTACTATCATTGGGAAGACTGAGCTTTGTATCTCCTTTGTTACATATTTGATCAATGTAGGTAATTTTTGGTTTGGTTTGGTTTGATTGTAGAAGTAGGGAAGGCACAAGCAAAGGACAAGAGTCCTCAGTTTTATTCCCATAAAAACCATCCTGAGCTAACATTACCCTAAGTTACTAGTCGACCAGTTCAGGAGCTTAAAGGGAAGAGAAGCACTATCTTGGAAGCACAGTAACCTTTCTACTTCTTACACCCCTTCTCAGTTAGCTCCCATTCTTAGAACCAGTAGCAGCATGGGGCTTGTTTGTTTTGTTTTGTTTCTTCGAGCCTGTCTCTAGTAGAGTAAGAATGTAAGTCAGGAGATCTCCTTGGCATACAGGACGGGGATACAGGAATCCTCCCGTTCTCAAACGTCTTTTAGGGTAGGGGAGAGCATGCAGTCCCCTGACCCTGAGATTTGACTTTCTATTTTGCAAGATGTGGAGACTTCCATGTGTCTTATAGTATTTCTTTGTTTAAAACAAAACAAAGCACCAAAGGGGCCACTTAATTGGTAGGGTGAACATAAGCCACAAATCGTCAAAGGAGATGGTTGAAATTAAAGAGGCCAAATTGCTCTCTAAGATAAGGCAGAGTTGGAGCTCTGCAGACTTCCATGTATGTCCTTATGGAAGATGTTTCTCTTTCTAGGTATGGACTCAGGCTTCACTCCTTCATCTGTTCAACAAATATTTATTGAGCCACTGTGCCAGGCACTATTCTAGGTGCTGGAGACGTGGCAGCGAACAAAACCAAGCCCTCCTCTGGTGGATCTCATCCCTTAGTTTGAGGCAAAAAAAGCAATAAACCACCAAGAAAAAATATAGTATGACAGATGTTGTTAACTGCTGTGGAGAAGAATAAAGCAAAGTAAAGGGACTAGAGAGCTCTGGAGGGACAGGATCCTTGTGCCTTTAGGTAGGAGAGTGAAAGACAACAACTGAGCAAACAAAGCAGGAATTGTGCCTAGAAGCTTTGAGCATGTGGTTGACCACAGGAAAGGGGGCTGTCTTCATGCAACAGGCTTCAGGGTCTGGGTGAAAAGTTGGGAAAAGGGCCCTTCTCCTCACGATGTGGCAGTACTTTGAAGATGTGGGTTACATCTGGGGGACTCTGTCTGTGATTCCATCATGAATACTAGAGTAGTTCCCATTTGTGTGTGAGGGATGGAACAAGGCAGCTGACAGTGCCTTGCTGGCCTAGAGATAGCACCTCATAGCCAAGTGGTATTTTTAGGGTTTCTTAAGAGGCATGGAGAAGGCATAAATAGATGTATTAGCAAGAATGAGAGCTACAAAATTTTGAATGAATTTCTACATCAAAATACCACAGACTTACTCAAGATATGACAGGTGTGAAGTGGAAGCTAGCAGAAGTCAGTATTGAGGGATGCTAAAGTCCTAAAACTTCTTTTAGATGGAAGGGAAGTCTGTGCTAGACATATGACAGTTCATACCTTGCCCAGATACTTGGACATAACTTTTTCTAAATTGAACTGATACCCTGGCAATGTTGCCCCATGGTACCAGAAATTATGAGTGTGCTCAGATGGTGTAGCATTATTAATGCCTGATGAGGATTCTGACTTGGAGCCAAAGCAGGCCCTGAGCTACTGGCAACGTTCTGGGGGCAGAAAATATATGAAGAGGACGGAGGGTGCATGAGGCCCGGCACCAGGGCTCTGAATGCCTACGTGTGTGGCCAACTGCGCAGTATCACTTAGACCGGAACTAGTCAGAGTGGCACAGGACAAATGCCTGAACATGCACTGAGACAGAAAAAGCCTTTGCAAACGTTGACACGGGAGAAGCTGCTGCTGCAGGGGGCAGTGCAGAAAGGGAAGACAGGGCGAACGCCAGCAACATGTGTTTCATTGGAATGAAAGGTTATCTTCAGTGGAAAATAAGACTGCATGAGAGGTTGGAAGGTTCCCTGGAATTCTTGTTCTGAGTAAAGTTAATATGGGAGAGAAAGAAAGGAGGGCAGGGAATGTCCTTTCGTCCTAAAAGTGGTCTGAGGGCACAGAGCCAGCAACTGGAAGACCAGTTCAGGCCTTCATTGAGGGGTGTGTGTGTGGCTCAACCCCTGGCCAAGTCTGTGAGACACTAGCAGGGGTGTCCAACCTCTTGGTGTTTCTGGGCCACCCTGGAAGAAGAAGAGTTGTCTTGGGCCACACATTAAATGAAAACTGATGAGCAAAAAAAAAAAGGTTTTAAGTAAATTTATGATTTTGTGTTGGGCCACATTCATTGCCATCCTGGGCCACATGTGGCTCCCGGGCTGCGGGTTGGACACCCCCACACTAGAGTCTCTTGAGAGCGTGGACAGTTGGACTCCCTCTCTTATCAGAGGCTCATAAGGGTTCAGGGTCCTTGAAAATTACCATGCCCATTTCTCTTTATAAGAGTGGAGGAGATGAGCACACCTCCATGAAAGGCAACCACCCTCCCATACTGAGATAATTTGGTCTAATATGTGACAGACAAAACCCACAAGATGAATATTCTTAGCCTCTCCATCTTTCCTACCCTCTAGCAAGCAGCCCCTGTCCTTGACAGCTGGGGCTCCTGACACCTGTGCAGATTAGGGGAATTAGGGACAGAATCAAAGGAGCTGAAACAAGGACAAGGAGTTTCTTCCTGCCTCGGAGAAAAATACATTCAAGAATAAGCAAAAGGGTGGGGAGGGGGGTGTGGAAAAGCAAGGGCTGGGCTTGAGAGAAAGACTGGAGGTTTACGGGAAGAAAGGAGAGAGAATGGCAGACCGCTGTGCCACAGTGTGTGTGATGAATAGAGAAAGAGGGAAGTTTAAGGTGTTTTCCTCTATGCTAGGCATGTAAACCTTTTATGAATTTTCCCAGAGACTATAATAAAAATCTACATTGCTTTTTAATTCATTTTGGCCACTGGTTGTGTTTCTTTTGAATGTGAGATGCTGAGACGGGCCACAAGGTAACTCAGCTTCGTAAAAGTTGAATTTGGGGAGTACTGTCTGAGACTGTAGACCCAAGACGCAGCGATCGAGAAGTCAGGGAGTCAAGCCAGCGTCTGCACCATGGCCATTGAATGTATAGTGCAAAAGGCACACAAACTGTACGAAATGAGACTGGAGGTAAGCCAGACACCAGGTAGAAGAAAATGGCATGGACCACTAAGAATCATAATTTTAGTGAGAATGTTATGTTCCAAAATAGGTGTACCCGATGGAGATTCATGCTAGGCAGCCTCGAGTCTTCCCCCGACCCTGGCCTATGAGGCTGGAATAAAGAAATAGCACAGCTAGGTGATTCCCAGAGGACAGACAAAAGGCAGGAAACAGAAGAGGAGTATGTAGGGGTTATTTTTCCTTGTTATATGGCATACTTTAGTGACATGGCCAGAGTACCCATTTACCCCCTTTTGCTTAGGAATAGACTCACTCAACAAACCCTGAGGCAATGGTGTCTGGGGAGCCCAGCCCTGTGACCCAGCAAACTTACTGAGGCTCTACTTCACTCACTGCATCTGTCCCTCTTATTTTTCTGAGACTAGACCCTTCTATTCTTCTTTGTCTGGTTTTCAGCCAGAATTCCTGAAGTAATATGGTTCTGAATCTGGTGCATCAATGGTCTCCTCCATACATTTTCAAGTCCTACTACCAGTCTGTTCCCCCAGTTCCCACCTACCCTTAGTTCTCATGTCTGACCTGGAGCTTGACTGGATCAGCTGCACCCCTTGATCTCTGCACCTGTTTCCCATGTTCTTCTGTGCTTCTCCAATAATTTCCCTTCACTCTAGGCTCAGACCCCTTGAACTCTCAGTGGACTTCATGCTAGTGCCTCCAGGCAGCATGATGCAATCTTATGCTGAAAGCCTTGACATACGTGGTATCCTCAACAAGAGTGGCAAAGGGCCTTGTATGATGGCATAATCCAGCTCCTACTGTGTGGGGGCTATGTTTAAAGTAAGGTTAAGGCTAAGATGAGAGGCCCTTCAGCTACAGGACAACACTCCAGCCAGCTGAGATGCACCGGCCAGGACGAGAGGCCCTATATTGGAGACAGGGCGACTCCTTGTAGATAGAAGGCAGGAACTCACCTGAGGGGTGTGAGAGCTGGCAGGATGAAATCATCAATGCCAAATGCTGGTCAAGAGATGTGAAGTAACAGAACTGGGCAAAACCCCTGCAAGTTATGTCAGTCTTTTCTGATTACAGCAGAGCTCTTCAGGGAAGAATTGAACCTGTAAGCCCTGAGAATATGCTTGCTATAAATATGATCAAGAAACTTAAGCTGGGTAAGCTCAGCTGGTTGGCTGTGTGTGTATGCACGCACATCTTGTCTCTGTTTCTAGTTTCCCTATAGTTTTTTTTGGTAAAGTCCTTTTGTAAATGCTAAGAAACCAAGGAAAGCATTTTTGTCTTCTGAGCTTTAGAATAACCCATGGGGCGCACAGTGGAGGTAGGGGTGATAACCAAGGTAAGAGTGCCACAAGTCTGTGGAATGAAGTAAGGAAAGAAAGAGCAAGCAAATGGGATTGGATCATTTGTTTTACAAAATTCAATACTGCCCTCGCTGGTGTAGCTCAGTGGACTGAGCTCAGGCCTATGAACCAAAGGGTCGCTGGTTTGATTCCCAGTCAGGGCACCTGCCTGGGGTGTGGGCCAGGTTCCCAGTTGGGGGTGCACAAGAGGCAACCACACATTGATGTCTCCCCGACTCTCCTTCCCTTTCCCTCTCTCTAAAAATAAATACATAAAATCTTTAAAATTAAATAAATAAAATGTTAAAAAATGCAATACTATAGGGGTTTTAATTTGTCACATTTGTTTAGGGAAATCAAATTTCTAATAGCTGCATAATACTTGATTATATCAGCAATGTCTTAGATGAGACATTCTGCTATTTAGGATATTTCCCCACTTATTTCTATTTTAATAACAGTAAGACAGGCATAGGCTAAACAGCTCTTTAGTATCACAAAAGTTCCTCTGCACCAGCCCACTTCACTAGAGTATGCAACCAGGGAAATCCAAGGTAACACATTTGCTGTCCTTGAACCTCTAGTATACAAAACACTGACCCATACCTAGCTCTTCCCCATGTTGGAGTGATATAATTTATTTCTCCTCGCCAGATTTATTTCTTCTTGTGAACTTCATTTTTGGTTTCTGATCACTTGGCTTCTCCAATTTACTAATGCCATTATTAGTTAGTATGCTGCTGCCCAGGTACTCTCTGCTTTGCAATTTGAAGTCATCTGTAAATATGTTAAATTCAAATTTTCTTCCCCTTCCCACTCCACACCTCAAATAGGGAAAGAAGTTGTCACAAAGGTTAAGACACTCAGTGTACATCTTTACCTGGGTACTAGGCCTGCCCAGGCAAAATTATCCTCACACACAGCCCCCCAAACCCCATACTCGCTCCTTCCACACCCTGTCAATAGTTCTCCCTTTCACCTGTTAGCTGATACAGAAAATTTATTCAGAGTTACAAATGATATTATAGTCCGGTCAAAATGGCAGCACAGGTAAACATGGCTCACCTCCTCATACAATCACATAAATATTACAACTAAACCATCACTCAGAACCATCGGAAATCAAGTTGAATGGAAGTCTAACAACTACAGAATTAAAAAAAAAACAAAACAAAACCCACATCCATCTAGACTGGTAGGAGGGGCAGAGACACAAAACAGCCTGGTCCCACATCCATATGTAATGGATAAAAATTCAGGAGGGATATCTTGGGAGCAAGGAGTCCCAGCCCCACACCAGGCCCCCCAGATCAGGGTTCCAGTGCCAGGAAGATAAATCCCCATAACTTCTGGCTGCAAAGACCAGTAGGGATGGAGTCAGTGGAAGAAATTCCTGGAGTCCCAAGCAGTTCCTCTTAAAGAGCCCACAAACAGACTTACTCAGACTCACTCCCTCTGAGCTCCAGCACCAGGGTAGCAGCTTGATAGGCACCAGTGGCATACAGGGAGGAACTGAAGTGTCTGGCATCCAGGCGAGAGCTGCGGGACAGTTTTCTCCTAGACAGAAAGAGAGGCAGAGGCCATTGTCCCTTTTCTGGACTCTCTCCCACACAGCCACATAGCTAGCAGGAGGCTGCCATGTTTGAGACTCCATCAACCTGGCCAACACTGTTTGCCCCACCCAACTTATGGGTCCTTCCAAGCTGTTAAAAGGGACTTTTCCACATGAATGGCTGGACTTGGCTCATGCTTCACAACTTTTTAAATCCTCTCAAACAAGCAACAGCCAGCCTTAGTGAACCCCCAGCCGCCCATACCACTTGTGAAGTGGCCCCAGCCCAGCACTAGCAGCAGCTAGCCTAGATTCATAGCTTGGTTTCACCTGGGAATCTCCAAGCCCAGTACAAGTAGCAGCCATCTCAGATTGCTTTATAGCTCAGGCAGGGTGGTCCTGGGCAGAACACAGGTGGGGGCTGACCTTGGCCTGCACCACTCAGAAAACCCCAAGGCTTGCACACCCAGTGGACAGCTACAGATCATATCAGAGCACCACCACCCTACCCCTGCACAGCTGATCCTCCAGGGAGGGCAGAGGTTGATTGATGGTCAGTGGTCACAGCCAGCCTTACAGCTGAATGGCCTGGGTAAATCCCTCCCATTGATCTGCTAACAGTAATCAAGTCTCAACTACAAGAGGTTGGGTGTACTTGGCTCACACAGAGGGTACACCTTGAGTACCCAGCTTGGGTGATAGGAGTGGCTGTGCCACTGGACCCTACAAGACACCTACTACATTAGGCCACACTACCAAGACACAGAATCAAAGCAGTTCTATCTAATACATAGAAACAAACACAGGGAGGCTGCCAAAATGAGGAAACATGACCCAAATGAAAGGACATATCAAAACTCCAGAAAAAGAGGTAAATTAAATAAACATAAGCAATCTATCAGAGGCATAGTTTAAAACACTGGTTATAAGGATGCTCAAGGAATTTAGTAAGGACCTCAACAACATAAAAAAGATCCAGACAGAAGCAATGGATACACTAATTGAAATAAAGACCAATTTACAGGGAAATAACAATAGAGTGGATGAAGCTGAGAATCAAGCCAATGATTTGGGACATTAGGATGCAAAACAAAACAAAACAAAACAAAACAAGCAATCAGAACAACAAGAAGAAAAAAGAATCCAAAATTATGAGGATAGTGTAAACAGCCAATGTCAAGAGGTCCAACATTTGCATCATAGGGATGCGCAAAGGAGAAGAGAAAGAGCAAGAAATTGGAAATCTATTTGAAAAAATAATGAAAGAAAACTTCCCTAATTTGGTGAAGGAAATAGACATACAAGTCCAGGAAGCACAGAGAACCCCAAACAAGGCCCACTCCAAGATAGTCATAATGAAAATGCCAAAGGTAAAGATAAAGAGAAAATCTTAAAAGCAGCAAGAGAAAAGAAGTTAGTTACCTACAGGGGAGTTCCCATAGACTGTCAGCTGATTTCTCAAAAGAAACTTTGTAAGCAAGAAGTGATTGACAAGAAATATTCAAAGTTATGGAAAGCAGGGACCTACAGCCAAGATTGCTCTACCCAGCAAAGCTATTCTTTAGAATTGAAAGGCAGCTAAAGAGCTTCCCAAACAAGAAAAAACTAAAAGAGTTCATCAACACCAAACCATTACTATATTAAATGTTAAAGGGACTTATTTAAGCAAAAGAAGATCAAAATTATGAACAATAAAATAGTAATAAACATACCTATCTAAACAATTGAATCTAAAAAACAAACTAAGCAAACAAGAAGAACAGAGACAGAATCATGGATATGGAGAGCATTTTGATGGTTGCCCGATAGGAAGGGTTTATGGGGGAACGGGTGAAGAGGTGAGAGGATTAAGAAGTACAAATAGGTAGTTACAGAATAGCCATGGGGATGTAAAGTACAGTATAGGAAATGGAGTAGCCAAAGAACTTATACACATGTCCCATGGGCATGAACAATGGTGGGGGGATTGCCTAAGGAATGGGGGTTGCTGGGTGGAGGGGAGCAAAGGGGGGAATATTGGGACAACTCTAATAGTATAATCAATAAAACATATTTTTAAAAGAGAGAATATTATAAAGTATCCACTCCAATCCCCTAACAAACCACGAAAATGATTTATTAAAGGTCGCTGAATTCCTAAGTGGCAGAAACAAAATCGAATTCAGGTCTCCTAAATCCAGTATACGAGGGCTGTAGGGTTACGGATGAGAGAACGGGACATAGTAGTTCTTGTTATTCATTCAACAAATGTATTGAACATTTACTTACTACGTGCCAGGCACTATTTTAGGTTCTGGGGATTCCGTGATGGTGATAGAGGGTGCGGAAGAGACAAAAATTCTCTGTCCTTGTAGAGCTTTCATTCTCAAAATTTAGGTACTTTGTCTCACCATCGTGGAAAAACTCCCAGTGCCCTGGGGAGGAGTGTTTGGGTCTCCTAAGGGAGGGAATCCCATCCTTTCCCTGTTCTTGTGCTATCTATAGCGCCAGGGCTGATTTACTGCAGCGACCCGAGAGGCGGAAACCTCTGGGGCGTGCTCCCCCGCCTCTGCACCTCCACCTCCAGGCCAGGCGGGGCCGACTCCAGGGCGCCGCCGCGCTCCTCTCTAGCCTGGGATTTTAATTGTCTGCTTCTCTACCTAGTCTACTTTCCTGCGAACGGCGGGAGGACAGAGAAGCCGGGCTGGCTGTAGCGCCATCCTCTGAGAAAAGGTTGCGGGCGGGTGAATGTCCTTCCCCGGCAGTCGCGCTCAGTGCCTAGCACCGCCACCGGGGAAGGGACGACCTCGCCCGGACTTGGGGGATTATGCAGCACACTGCGCTCTCATGCTTTCCTAATAAATACTGCAGCCACACGCTCTCTCCAGCCTCAGCGGCGGCCACTGCAACATCCCCGCCCCTCCCGCAGGCTCACACACCGGAGCCCCACTGCAGCTTCCAAGCCATCCTCCCTTTTCTCCTCCACTTCCGGCTTGCCATGGAGACACACGTCATTTACGTGGCATGCGTCGCCTTGGAAACAGGGGAGCATCCGCGGCGCGGCTGGGAGACCCGCCCCTGCCGCTCCAACCACAATCGCGGGCGCTGCCAGTTAACGGCCGAGGGGAGTCCCGAGCCCTACCCGCTACTGGCCTTGGTCTCGACCCGGGCCCCTCTGCAAATGCTTCTGTGACCCAGGGAATCGGCGAGCACTTGCTGCTCGTGGCTCCGAGAGGACGGCGCTCACACGGGCGCAGTTCAAGAAGCGAGGCAGGGCAGGGCCCCTTCGCCCCGGGGTGAGCGGGAGAGACGCCGGCCCTGGGACTCCGATCGGGTCCTCGTCCCGCAGGCTCTTCCGAGCCTCCCCGGATCCTGCAGCTCCCTCCGCCGAGATTCCTCTCCTCACGTCGGCTCCCCGCCCCTCTCGGAAGCCTCCTCTAACCTCAGCTCCTCCCTGTCGCTCCGGGGGCCTCTCCCCCTCCCCCCTCCTCCGTTCCGGGAGTCGGGCTGGATCGGACCCACAGCGGCCACCGCCCGCTTCTGCCATTCAATGGAGGACGGTCTGCTGGAGATCATGACCAAGGACGGCGGCGACATGCCGGCACCTCTGGAGGTGTCCACCGTGCCGGCCGTTGGGGACGTGATCTCCGGCGAGTACAACGGCGGCATGAAGGAACTAATGGAGCACCTGAAGGCCCAGCTGCAGGCCCTGTTTGAGGACGTGAGGGCCATGCGGGGGGCCCTGGACGAACAGGCCTCGCACATCCAGGTGCTCTCAGACGACGTGTGCGCCAACCAGCGAGCCATTGTCTCCATGTGCCAGATTATGACCACGGCGCCCCGCCAGGGCGGCCTGGGCGTGGTCCGCGGCAAGGGTAGCTTCCCGGGCGCCCCCAAAGAGCCCGAGACCCCTTCGCCTGGGACGGAGGACAGCGGTTTGCTGGGTCGCGATCCTGAGGACGAGGAGGACGACGATGAAGAAGAGAAGGAAATGCCCCGCTCCTCCACACCCACTAGTCACTGTGAGGGCTCAGAGAGCCCCTGTGCCGGCCTCCTTGGGGGGGACGGGCCACTTGTGGAGCCCCTCGATCTTCCCGACATTACCCTGCTGCAGCTGGAGGGCGAGGCCTCGCTGTGAGGGACCCCGAGGGGCACTACTTTCCCGAGCTGGCTTTGGGTTTCCGAGTGCATGCCGCGAGGGGACTGAACGGCGCGGTGCAGCACGCTTCATCCCGCCCGCTGCTCTGTGGGTCAGGCAGAGAGAGACTCCTTGAGGAAGGATTTCTAGGGTGAAGGACTTTGGGAGCAGCGAGAATTCTTTCTGCCTACCCAAGCGAGACGTAGCAAACTGCGGAAAGGTGAGGTTCTGGGAGAGGAAGCGCCCATCTCTGGACTCCCATCCACCCCCTACCCTGCCCTTTCCCCCTCCTCAGCCAACAGGAGAACCCCTGAATTGTGTAAATAAAACTCTGCTTTTTCTATTCTGAAAAAGGACTTAGCTAGGACTATGGCACATAGTCTCTAACGATTTACCTAGAAATTAAGGAACTGGGGTATTCTGTTCTGGCAACAGAAAATTGCCCCTTCTGCTGAAATCCAAGATATTCGGCGCTCTGCAGAAGCCTCTCCCCTCACACAGATCTTTGCGGCTGCTGATTGGTAAAGGAAGCTTGAGGAGGGAACTGCAGCCCTAGGAGTCCGGGAGAACGGGGTTCCCAGGGCTCCCGGGCTAGGAGGAGCTGGCTGTGAATGTGCATGAAGACAAAATCGCTCAACCTCTAGGATTTTGCATGCAGAGCGGATGCTGCCTTGTCACTGACTACATCTGGAATTGCTTTTTCCACTCACTGGGACTTAGAGAACAAAGAGCCCAGTCCGCAGGCAGAGACTTGGGGGTTCTCAGCAACAGCCCAGATTTAGGGGACATTTGAGGGGCTCTTGGGGGCCGCATCCAAAAACTGTCTCTCTCCTGGCTACACCCGCTTAACTTCAGTTCCTTTTCCTTTCGATAAGTCCCTGCCCACTGCCTCTCGGTCTTGCCTCCATGTCTTGTGTGTGTTACGTGTGTCCACTTGTGTAGTAGTGTGTGAGCCCTGAGGGGCAGGGCTTGTGGCTCTGGTTTTAGGTTCAGGGGGCTTCAGACCCTTCTGTGAGCCCCAGGCTATCAAGGCGCTTCCCCCTCTCCTCTCTTTCCCCCCACAACCAGGGCATGCAGCATGTGACTGTCCTGAGGTTCTTAACTGATGTGCCTCCCTTCCACCTCCTCAAGTGGTGACTTTGTGTGCCCTTCCTCCTCCTCTGTATATTCCTTCTCAATGCTTTTCTTGGTGTTAACCTTAATAAAGAGGCATCATCTCCCCTTCTTGCCGACTGGTACTAGGGCAACGTCAGGGTTGGGCTTCTCGGCTCACTGCACGGACCAGGGCTTGGTGGAAACTGCAGGGACCCTCCTCTCTCCTTGCTTCTGGTTCCAAGGAGGTGACCATACCTGCCCTAGTCAGAACAGGCATTGCCTACTCTTCTGCTTTCCCTTCCATCCTGGACCTTGACCCCCAGCTGGACTGGGAAAGGACAGGGTACGTGTTGAGACTCCCAAACTAACAAGGGTTTTTAGTAGCAAGAACTCCAGATGTGCAAGAGACTTCTTTTCAGTGAAGCGCCTGGCCCCTGAGAGATGATTTCTAAACCCGAGCCCTGGAACAGCCTGACACCTGTTTCATGGGGGGGTTCAGGAGTGGGTATTGTTTGAGAGGGATTGCTGGGGATCTCTGCAAGCAGAGTGACACATGACAAAGGAAACTGCAATAACTGCCTCAGGCCTCTAGTGGAGAATGCCTTACCCCAGGGAGCTTAGACTGACATCAGCTCTAGTCAGCTCCCTTGGGCTTTGGAGACTTCCCAAGGCTGCCCCAGACAAAATTTGGAAGAAGAATGAGCTGGGGTGAGGGGTGTGTGCGTGTGTGCGTGTGCGTGCGTGTGTGCGTGTTTGCTGTTGGTTGCTGTGGAGAGAGCTCTGGAGTCACAGATCTGGGCTGGAATCTGTGTCAGTGATTGAGTGAAATGATTGCTTGAGACTTAGATTCTGCATGTACAAAACAGGGACAAAAAGTTTGGGGGGAGAAAAATATCTGAGGCTCCTGGGAAGTCTTGTGCAAATGTTGGTTTTCTTGTATGTGGTTCTTTTGGAATCAGGTGGGTGAGGGAATGGTGATGACTGACTCCTCTGGATAAACAAAACTACCTAGAGAAGGTTCTAGAAGCTCTCTGTTTATATAGTCTTTCTCTAAAGAACTCTTATCCTTCAGGATAGTCAAGTAAAACAGGATGGTGAGATTTCTAAGCTGACATGAGCCTTTTTATTACAAATGTTAAAAGTTATGGGCCAAAAAGTTCCTCAGGGCCAGCCCTGTACACACAGGATGACCAGAGGAAGCCCTGAATTGTGCAGTGTTTGGGGAATGTGGGCTGGGGCCTTTACACTGGGCAACTAAAGTGTATTAGTGGGGAGGTGTCCCTGGGAAGACACTGGGAAGTAGGTTCCTGTTATAGTTCCAGTATTTAGCACCAATAACAGCACTGATAGGTATCATTTATTGAGCACCTACTGTATGCCAAGCACTGCTCAATTTTATCTCCCAACCACCATATGAAGTAGGCACTGTTACTATTCTCACTTAACAGTTCCAGAAACAGACTCTAAGACTTGCTCAAGGTCATGCAGCTAGTTCCTGGCAAAACCAGGACTTCAACCCAGGTCTTCTGACTTAAGGGACCCCTAGATCAAAACCATGCTGCTAATTGCTCTGTTGTTTGGATCTTCAGACGAGGGGATCCCTTATTCCCCCAATCAAGAGTAAGAGTCCTGAAAAGGAAATAATGTTAATTTTAGTCACTTTTTATCTTCTCAATTGGAACATGAAATTGCTTTGCAGGCTTAGGTTAGTGGCCCTTCTCAGAGTCCATTGGGTGATATAACACAGCAAAGGCACCAAGAAGATGGCATTTTAGACCTGCTCCTTGAGAGGAACATGGCAACGCCCCCAGCTGTCCCTGACACAGCTCCGTTCTTCCGCCTCTTTCCTGTTCTTTGTAGCTCAGACTCTTCAGATTCAGACTCTGCCATGAATCAAGGCAGCAGAGCCTCTTAATCTCTAGAAAGACCTGACTGAGCCCTTCAACACTTGATTCCCCTGTGGTTCCCCTTCCTATGCCCACTGTCATAAATGTGTCATCAGCCCATTAGCCCAGGGCCTCCTAGAAGTACTCCACCTATCCCTTCCAAGTCTAGATAGATTCAAACACCCCCAGCTGTCTCCGGCTTTCTTCAGTCGCCTGCACCAGCATTTCATAGGGGCCAGCACAGGTTAGTCTCCCTCCTCCGCCTCCCTCCCGGTTGTCCACTCCCCTCTTGCATGTCTCCTTTGAAATGGTCCTGATTAGTGAATTTCAGGTGAGGTTCCTAACTGGGGATTCATGTTGAACGTTAGGGGGCCATAGCCTTTTGAAATTGAATGCAAAAATTATGTAAGTATGTACATTCCCTAGAGAGAATATCTTTTATTTAAACTTAATTCTTAAAGGTAAGAATTAAGTGAAAAAGTAAGAATCACTGAGCTAAAGGGTAATGAGACTTTTTAACTTAAACAAATACCGAAGAAGAAATGATTCTGCCTGAACTAGTATTGTACTGGACTGGCAATATGCCCTTGCCTCCCGGAGCCACCAGAGTATTTCCACTGAATTGAAATCTTCACACGAATCTGATTACTCATAGCCTACTCAACAAGTTCAAATTATCTTGACATCCATTGCAATGTGCTAAGGATCTTCTAATACTCCCTTCTCATGCCTCTCAATGGTCTAAGGGAAATCTCTAAGGGTTAGCTCTTAACCTCAAAGTGCAAACACATACAACTCTGTAGAAATACGCTACAACTTTAGCCTGGCACAACTAAAATCTGTTCCAGAGAAACAGTTATGTCTCGAAGAGCTGCAAAGTGGCCTACATAAAGCTGCAGATTTAGGTGGCCTCAGCATCTCCACAGAGCGTGGTCTCTGCTTGATACGTACAATGAAATGGCTTACCCAGGAGTTTTCCCAGAAATTAGGAACAGTTTTTTCCCAAAAATAATTAAGTCTATACTTCTTGCAAAGCAGAAAACTGCTTGCATCTTTGAAAAGGCAGATTTTCCTAATCATCTTTCCTCATCTACATGCCTAGGAATAGAAATTTAGCCAAGATACTCTGGTACAGTTAGGAAATGATATAGAAGGACAAAAGGAGTATTCTTGACTCTTTTTATCCCAGATACCACACCCCTCCCCCAACTCCCTACCCTCTTCTAGAATGTTCCCAGAGGTGAATTCCCTTAGAGAAACAGCCATTCTGCTTGGAAGCACTGTGCTTATTATAGAAGGAAGCCTGCTCTGTAAATAATGCCGTGATGGTGCCACCTGGTGAGGAACAGGAGCATTACAAGGGAATCCTCAAAGGCTTGAAATTTATGGCTTTCAATTTCCTGAGCACTACCAAATGTTCACTAAAGGCCTGGCTCTCCGCCAGGTAGTGGGCGGTGGGGATGGCAGAGGAAATAGAATAAATAAAATGTATTTGAAGAACATAACAACCAACTACAATAAGCTAACCAGTCTCCAGCCTTTTACACCCCTATAATCCTAAAGATTACTCTTCCTAAACCGAGCTCTGAACGTTACATTCTCAGAAATCTGTATCATGTCCCCCTTGTATCCTGAATTAAATATAAAATCCAGTGGTTGGGGGGAGTTGAGGTCCTCCCTAGTGAGGCCTGGCATATTTTTCACCCACGCATTTAATTTCCCAGGCACATCTTCTAGCCCTCATCAGTTGGAAGCCCCTCCCATCCAGTCAGCTAGCAATGATTCCCAAGGGCATTCCAGCTCTTTTACTCTCTGGATGGGTGGACTGGATAAGTCCCCCTGGCCCTTGATTCATTTCTCTTAGTCTTCCCAAGATAAACACATTTCTCATTCAGAAAAGGGATGTCCCAGCCTTGGTCACCTGCACCAGCTTCTCCTGGGGTGTCCCCCCAGGCTGTTTTTCCCTCTTCCCTCTCTTATGCTACATGGAAATGGGAAATCCCCAGAAAAAATATGCAAAGCTTTTTATTATGAAATTTTGCTTTTATTTCTAGGAATAAGGTTCATAGCTTTCATTAAATCCTTAAGTCTGTAAAGCCAAAGAGGTTAACAAACATTATAGTCCAAACATGCTATTCACCATTTACCAGAAATGCCCATTTTTCTGACTGATTTTTTGCTCATTCTCTTTACTTTTCCTACTCCATTCCGTTTCGGCCAATTGGAATCCTATGAGTTCGTTGAGGCCCTTCTCAAATGCTCCTTCCTTCATGGAGCCTTTCCTAATGTGGTCTCTTCCCCATTTAAATGCCCCCAATTTTTTTTGTATTTCTATTTTTCTTTTTAAAAAATTCCCACCATAAGTTATGTTTATTGATGTTAGAGAGAGAGTAAGGGGGGCAGAAAGCAAAAGAAAGAGAAACATCGACATGAGAAACATTCATTGGTTGCTTCCCACATGCACCCTGACCAGGAGAGAACCCACAACCTTTTGGTGTGCGGGATGATGCTCCAACCAGCTGAGCCACCCAGGCAGGGCAACTTCTATTATTCTATATTATGTGCTTGTTATTCCCCTTTCCAGAGCATGAATATGTTGAGAGCTAGAACTGCTTCCTCATTTTTATAGTCTCTGAAGTATTATTGACCTTATTTTATTGACTTTAAGGCACCATTGATTGTGCGGCACATCATTATTTTAGAAAATAAATTTAAAAAATACTGCCAGTTAAACTATCACTATGCTTTCTTATCACTTACATTTTAAAGTTTCACTCTTATTTAAAGAGCTCAGGTGGACTTATTTAGAAATAAAGCTTTCATATATTGCTCCAATGCACACAAACTTAGCTGAAAGTCGTTATGGTGTCCTTTTAATTTCTTCACATTGAGCCTGACCCTAGTGAATCACTGGTTGGTTCAAAGCTGTGGATGTCTGTGCTTTTCCATGGTTTATGTTTTCTGGGCCGTTTCAGTGTTAGTAAGGCAGCGCTGCTTAGAGAGAGACTTGCCATGGTCTCTGGGGGTTTCTTCCAGGCCGCAACACCTATTCTGCAGGAGTTAAAGCTGGGCTTTTTTGATCTTGCCAGAAAGTGTTCAAGGACGATGTTCAGATGAGAATAAAGTCTAATATCCCTTCAAATGATCTTTAAATAGTTAATTAGATGAAACAGCAAGGGATTGTACATTTCCAGTCATGCCACCTAGAATAGTAACCAGGCCCGGGCATGTGCAGGCAGTGACAACTATGTCATAACTGCTGCTTGGCCATGAGCAGTTGTAAGCTGACATTGAATGCTATTTGTAAGACACACCCCATTTCAGAGATGTTCAAATGTGTGTGTTTTGGGGGGGGGGGGTCTGGAATCAATGAAATCAGCAGCAGCAGACCTTTCTCATAGGCAGAAAATAGATATTTAATTGAGTCACAAATATATAAATGAAAAATTTCAAGATGTTAGAGCGAAGAATAAAAATAATATGTCACTGCCCTGGCTGGTGTGGCTCAGTGGATTGAGTGCCAGCCTGCGAATGGAAAGGTCGCCAGTTCACTTCCCAGTCAGGGCACGTGCCTGGGTTGTGGGCCAGGGCCCCAGTTGTGGGTGTATGAGAGGCAACCAATTGATGTATCTCTCCCACATCGATGTTTCTCTCCTTCCCTTTCTCCTTCCCTTCCTCTCTCTAAAAATAAATAAATAAAATCTTTAAAAAATACATGTCACCATCTCCTAGAATCTTCAAAAATGTGATTGCTTAAAGAAAACTTAGAGACTGCCATGTCTCAGAGATCTGATTAAATTTAGCCCAAATTCAACTTCCACAGCATTTCTGAGAATTTCACAGCATTTCATACCATTTCCACAATGCCCTGTGGTTTATTTTGCCTTTGCTTCCCCCTGCGTCCACGCCTGCATCCATGCAAGTGGCCTTAGCTGACTCCTTATCAACTCTAGGATACATAAAATAGCCCTTTCACTGGTTTCAATAAGGCATAGAATCCTACGACGCATTTTAAAATTTTTACTGTAGACTTGAATTAAAAAATACAGAAGGGAATGATCACAAGGAAAGTTCCCATTGAGGACTCTGTGCCTTTCACAACCCCTTCACCCTGTCCTCCTCATGCTTTCTTCCTCTTGCCTGCTTAGAAAAGTGAACAAACTCCTTCTCTTACTTTGAGAAAAATAGTTTCTCTCACATTTAGTCCCCCTGGTTGGGGAAATTTGCCTTATTCCTATCACTTTATTAAAAAGCGATACTTTTTATACATATATGAGTGCTTTATAAATATATAGCCTTCTTTTAAGGGGACTTATAGTGCATAAATATTTCATTGCATATATTTAAGGAAATAGATGGGATGACACACCCAAGGTCGTGTAGTTAATGACAGAATCGGGGCCCGAATCCTGTTTGAATGATATAGATCAGTGGCTTCCCCACCCCCCGTTAAACGGTGATGCACCTTACTCTGCTGTGAGTGGTTACAGTACGCCAAGGAAAGTTTAGGGTGGCTGGGATTTGGCTTCGGGAATAAAAAGGGAAAATCAAAATATCTTTTAGAGCATCATGATAAAGGATATCCAAGAAGGGAACCGTGACTGAGTCGATCTGCCAGCAAATATTTACCAACCACCTCCCACACACTGGGGCAGACTCCAAGAAATCATGGTGCCTGCCCTTAGCTGCTCACAGTCTACTGATAAAGGAATGACGCAATCCTGGATTGGGACAGAGTGCTTCTCAGAATATTGAAGGCAAAATCTGTTTTCTGTTAGCATTGTTAACTGAATTAAAAGCACTTTAATTTTAAAGTGGGGATGGCATGTGTGTGCTGGGGGCCAGGAGGTGGGCATGACAAGATAGAATGAAGATGGCGAAAGTTTTGGAAACACTGGGAAGATCTACAAAATTGTATACCACAGAGGACATCAGGTATGACACTGGAAGAAAAGTGGTAGCAGAGGCTCATCCTGTGACTCTCTGGAGAAAGTAAGGAGAAAGGGGTGGGAGGAGGGGAGCACTTAGGCCTCCACACCAATGCGCATGCGACAGGCCATATACAGATAGAACTTGAGATTTTATACAGTGAGGAAAACAGAAACTCACAGATCCAAAGAAACATGGAAGGAGGGGACTCATGCCCAAAACACGCAATGGAAAAGGTGCCACACGTGTTCCAAAGAAGCCGTGCTGCTCTGCGGCTGGCAGTCCCTTCCCGACTGCAGAGCGGTGCTGATGTGGCACATGCCACATGTTTGCGGGAACCTGCTTCTGAGACAGAAGCAGCTTCTTTGCTGTGAGCTACAGAAAGTCAGCCCTTGCCCCCAGCAGTTCCAAAATTTGAAAAGGAAAGAAGGAGAAAGGGCACGGATGAAAGGAAGAATAGAAGGAAAGAGACAAAATGAAGGAAGTAGGAGGTATAAAATAAAAACAGAAGAAAATAATAAAGGAAAGTCAGAGTAGCACATTACATCACGAAGTGAGAGTCTTGTATGGGGTTATATATCCTTGGGAATGGAAACAAGAAATTATTTAAGTGAAGCTAAAAGAGAAGACAAGAAGTGACATCATTATAAAATTGTGTTAGAGCCAAAACGTAAACTGGATTATAGGTCCCAGGAACACGTTAATGAAATTAGTACGAAGCTGATTTAATGTGATATAATCCTTCAGAAGGAAGAGGATGGCAGAGCAGAGCTTCAGTTCTGGATCTTAATTCTGACCCACCATGGAACTGATTTGTGAAATGGGAGTGAGGAAAACCTTGAGAGAAAGTAACTATGCCACTTTGGTTCTTCCTGACAGCCAAGGGCTAAGGTGAGGGCGATGAGAAGCCTGGCTTCAAAGAGTTAAAAGATAGGGTTTTCACAGCCTGAAACTCTATGGGGGAAAAGGCTCAAGGAAGACGGGCTTCTCTTCAGACTGAAATTCAGTCAATGCGACTGCTCTGGAGTCCAATGAAGACGAGCGGATGGAAGGATTACAGGGACCTCTCCAATGCACTCAGGTTCAGAGGTGTCAGCAGAGAGTAGGCATAACTAAGAGAGTAATGCACACATTGCAACACTTTCAAAAGCACAAAACATAACATAAAAATGAGGAATTTGACTACAAAAAAAGATTTATATTCTGCTAAAGTCACCAGGGACAAAGTTAACAGGCAGATGACAGAATAAAGAAAATATTTGCTTTGTCTAAAACTGACATGGATGTAATAGCATCCTAGAATATACATGAACTCCTGCAACTGAACAGGTAAAAGACATCAATCCCCCCAAAAAGGTACAAAAGAAATCAACAGGCAATTTACAGAATAAGAAAAAGCTAATATGCATATGTAAATTTAATAAAAACAATTAGTAATCAATGCAAATTAACTAATGATGAGATATCAGTTTACACCTATCAAACCAGTAAAAATGAGAAGTCTAGATAATTACAAATGTCAGGGATGTGGAAATTTAGAATGTTTTACTGTTGCAAGACTGGTTTTACAGCTTCTGGAAAGCAATCTGGCATTACTTGGGCTCTGGGCATTACATGTACGATTCATACACTACAGCCAGGCAATTCCTCTCCTCAGTCATATAAAACAAATTCTTTACAAATCCAGAAGGGGCTAAAACAAGAACGTTCATTGCAGGGTTATTTGTGGTGGCGCGGAGTTGGAGTCAATGTGTGTAAATCCCTGGAGGGGTGGACAGGCGTCCATGATGAGTGCCCACCACGGAGTACGAGTAACAGACTAGATGTTAGCATCTGGCAATATGGATGGAGAAGAAAGACAGTGCTTAGTGAAAAAACTAAGACCACAGTAAGACACAGCTTGGTAGCTTTGGAGTACATTTAAAAATAGATGCCTACAAAATAACTATTTTCTTAGAATATATTTAGACAGAAAAAACACATTAAGCACATTAGAAAAATGCCTATTGTGTGGGGGTGGTAATGGGAATGGAGATAAAGGTAAAGAAAGAAAGAAAAGAAGGAAAGAAAGAAAGAAAGGAAGGAAGGAAGGAAGGAAGGAAGGAAGGAAGGAAGGAAGGAAGAAAGGAAGGAAGGAAGGAAGGAAGAGAAAGAAAGAAAGAAAAGGAAGGAAGGAAGGAAGGAAGGGAGGGAAGGAGAGAGGGAGGAAAGGTGGGAGGGGGAGGGAGGGGCAAAGGAAGAAAACAAGAGGCCTTTCTTTGCAGGGACCAATGATGGTGTGTCATGAACTAAGGAATATGATTAACCCGATCCTTCGAGGAACAAAATGAAACATAGCAACACAAACACAAATATATCAGCACTAGAACATGAAAGAGGAAAAGCTGGAATGAGGAAAAACTTTGCAAAAATACTGACAGCAAAATGAGTTTGTTATTCCCACTAAGAAGCACAAACAGGTAAATCAGATGTTGAGTGCAGTGAGGTGCTGTTTACAGCTGAAGGGAGAAAGTAACATTTTTGGAAGCACTGACCTAGATGTTTGAAACACTTCATCTAATTGAATCCTTGTAACCACATGAAGGTAGATACTGTATTAGTGAAGACTTGTTTGGTTGCAAGCAATAAAAGCCCATGTGTAATAGTTTTGAGGCAAAAATGTTGTCGGGATACAAGTCTACCTCACAAAGCCCAAAAGCAAGAGTGCAGCTGGGCCGCCCAGGCTGACCAACACGAGGGTGACACCATCTCAGCCCTTGTCTGGAGCCACGGTCCTTCACCTCTGCTTTCCTCTGTCCACGGAATTCAACCTAGTCTCCCTGCCTACCAACTTCCTTTGCTTTTTCACATACATGGAAAAAGGTTAGTGCTCCATAGCTTGAGTGTCTGCCTGTTCCAGCCCAGAAATGACTATCCCCACTGCATACCAATTCCAAATTCCCAGGAAAGGGCATTTAACTGATCCAGCTCCTCTGCATTGATTGTGGTAGTGCTGATGGTGGTGGTGGTGGTGTCCCGTGGTACTAACCTGATAGCCAGAGCTCAACCCTGTGGGCAGAGAAGAGTGTCCTTGCAGAATGGGCTGTGTGCCATAGCCTTCTCTAAAGTGTCTCCCACAGCTGATTGGACAGTGGAACATGTGCCAAATGAATGAATGACTGAATGACATGAGACATAGTTTTGTCTGACTTCAAAGCCCAGGCTCGCTGTCCTGCAGTCATTTTACAGCCTTCCGAATGGTTCCATGTGAGATAACTGTTCCATTACCTCAGTAAAAGAGAATGTTCTTGTACTGAGGTATTCCCAGAAAACAGATGGCTGACTCAAATTAGGATAGTTTGAGGAGAATTTAACAAGGGTTTATTTACAAAGGTGTGGGCAGGGTGTAGGGAAATCACACAGGGGACACAGTACCCTGAATCTCAGAGGGGCTAAGCCTGAAACGGTCTTGGGAGATGGTGGTTCCAGAACTTAGAAATGGAGAACTGTCCTGGGTTCCTTTCTCACAATTTTGGCCTTTCCTACAATTTAGAGCCTGATCCCTCCCCCTCCAAACACAGGTCATTACAGCTCTAGAACTTAGACATACTCAAGAGAACTAGGTAAAGAGGTCCAGTGGACAGGAGCTGAGACCTTAGCTAAAGGGGCTCAAGCGAGCTTGCCACAACCCCCACAGGGGAAGAAACAGGGCATGAAATACCGCAGCCTCACACTCCTACCGCCTTTTGATCTTCTGCCTATGTCACTCACTGACTGACCCCAATACAACGCCAGAGGTAAGAGAATCTGTTGACATGGCCCATGCAGGTCAGCCTCTCAAACCCAGAGCTGGGTGAAGAGGGTGAGGAATTAATCTGAAGAGGCAAACAGACATCTAGGTCTTTAAACTGGAAAATAAAACAAACACGTGTAACCAGATTGGAAGTTCAAAAAGATGAGATTTTAAGGGTGTCCCTAAAGGCTCTAGATGTTTAATTTTCATGTTCCAGGTAAACCATATTTCTCTGTATTAAACCGAATATTTCGGCTGAAGTCAGTAGCTAATAATAGGCGCCTCAGAGGCTTGCTTGGGGACTCAGGGTTTTGGACATTCCTTCTCCACCCGTCAGCACACCTTTGCTTTCATTTGGTTAATTCATCAGGATTCTGTTTAAGATTTCATCGCGGAAGTAGCGCAACAGCGCCTCCTATGGCCAAATATGGTGCCTAGGACTCAAAAATGAATCAGACGTGGGGTCGGGGTAGGGGGTAGACAGAGAAGTAAGAAAGAGCACAGTCGTAGGAAAATGCACAGATTCTGAAGGGAACTCAAAGAATAAACCCAGAAAGATTTTCTGGAGTGAGTAACCGGAAAGGGAAGGTAATGAAGCTCAAGAGACATTGCTGTTATCCAAAAAGTTAGAGGAACCCAACAGTTACCCAATTCTCTAAAAGGCGTGGGGTGAGGGGGCTGGCTGGTCACCTGGAAAGAAAGAACCAGGCTAGGGATCCGTGGACAGGACTAGGAGCTACCGTGACTCGAAGTGATTGGCAAGATCTCAGCTCAGGCCTGCCTCCAGCCTTGCTCCGCCCCCAGCCCATCAAGTCCTCCTCCGAAAGGGCGCGGCGTTTCAACAATTCCACTCGGCTGGGAAGGGATCCCAAACCTTCTGTCCGCAACTCCTGCAGGGGCCGGGGGTCTGCCCAGTCTCCCGAAATAGCAGGCGGAAGGTGGTTTCTCGGAGCTGGGCGCGTGAGCGCACTCCCGCCAGGCGGGGGGGGGGGGGGGGGGGGGGGGGGGGGGGGTCGTGGAGAGGGCACTCATTGGTTGCCACAGCGGTGATCCGAGAGGCCTTGGGAGGCTGATTGGCCACATATTCTTAGCGCCGGCCACGTCCTCTCCCGGGTGTAAGTGGGTCAGGACCAGCTCTTGGGTAGTTTGGGTAGCCCGGATCGCCGCAATGAGAAGGGACTGGGGAAGGACGTGCATTTCCAGGGGAGCTTCTGGTTATTACGTGGGTTTCCGCAGTCCCCCGGGCCTCTTCGTGTGTCTCCCTGGCCCTGGAACCGGGCAGATGCTGCGGCAAAAGGAGGTGCGTCCAGGGCGGCGGCTTCCACTGCGCGAGAGCCCTCCCAGCCCCCACCCCTCGCTGGCCTCCGTTCCCGCCTGGCGGGAGTCCAGGACCAGGAACCAGAAAGCGCTCGCCCTTGAAAAGACAGTTGTAGGTCACAAAGCCTGAGTTTTCCAGCATTCCCGTCCCTATTCACTCTCCGCCAGCCACGTCGAATGCACCATTTTAACGACGAATCAGGCAGTTCTGGCCTGTAATTTCTCGTCCGCGGCTTCTAACTTCCATTCCCTCATTTTCTACCTAACAATTCACTGCTTGTTCCTTAAAGCTTAGTTCTAATATCACCTTTTCGGCATAAGGCCAGCCCCATTTTTCTGGACAGTTACTGGACCTCCTTAGGAGTGCTAGCTTTGGAGATGGGGCCGTTAGAATTACGGCTATGCCGTTTGAAATGCAGTGTGATTTTGAGCAAAACACTTAACCTCTGAGCCTCATCTTTGCTTCTCAAAAGTGGAGGTAATGCTAATACTTCGAGGGTTTTGTTATGATTAATGTAAAGCTGTCAGAACATAAGTGCTTAATAAATGTAAGCTGCTGTTATTATCCAAGGTTCCTTGTACAGGCCTCTTAAAACGTTTGCCCTGTGTAACACCATTATTTGGTTTTGCCTGTCAGCTTTTAAAAGCCAGAACTGCGTCTTGTTTATGACGTCAGCACACAACAATGCTGGGCATTGAAATGTATGCCATGAAATTATTTCTCATGAAACTTGTTTTAAAGCACTCTTTCCTCTCCTTTTCCTTTATTCCTTTCCTTTTGTTTTTTCTTTCACTTTTTTCAAAGGCTTGTTGAGACAGGAATTTCCAAACTTGGAGAAGAAGCTGAGGTCCTAGGGAGAAGAATAAGCACTTCTTTTGCTCTCCATGGTGACTAAAATGAGGTTAACATCCCCCTTTACACTTGACTAAACTTTAGGCAGGTTTCTTCTTAACCATCGGCCCCTGACCTCTCCTTTCTCAGAGCATTTACTCGTAATTACAAATCCTGCTCTGCCCCTTTGAAATGTAATAAATCTCCTTAAAAAGCCTCTTGCCTGTTTTAAAACACAGGGAATGTTTTCTCAAAGACCTGGGAGCCATCCCTTTGAAATGTAGTTCTCAAGGAAGATAGCACCCGATTTCCTAGTCTCTGTGAGATGGTGAGAGACTGAGTTACTTTTCCTTTCGGTAAGATCAATCATCACACAGGTAGCCTAAGAAACCTTCCCATCCCCCCCACCAACCCCCCCCCCCCTAAAAATCTCAGCAGAGTTGAGTTCAACCTCCTATTGCAATAGTCTTAAAGTCTTTCTTGTCTATTTAACTTTGTAATTTTTCTTTGATAACAGAAATCTTTAGGTTCTGCACATATTGTTTCTTCTCGATTACAGTGATGTCTCATTTCTTCCACCTTTCAAAAAAGTGCTTCTCACGTGTCCTCTGATATCAGAGGTTCACCAATTTGGATTAAAAAAAAAACAAGATTTGTGGAACGCAGCTACTTGCTTTAAGTCCTTGCAGATGGCAGTACGTGATAGGAGGGTGTGGAAAGGGCAGTGCATCTATTTGAGGGCATCCTAAATGAGGTGCGTTCATCTTATTGGTACCTGTTCCCTTTTCTTTCCTGTTATGAGATGGGCATGAGAAAGATGCAGTTTTCAAAGGAAGAGAACAGCTAAGAATATAATGCCCTTCTTAAGGGATGCTAGGTTTCGTTAAGAGAAGCTAGAGGAAACCAGGGAGGTCAGGGCTGCAAACAGAAAGGCTTCTGCAATGCTGGAGGTAGTGTGAAGAGATAGTCCTTAAAGTACGGGGACTGAAATAGACCCATTCAACCTGAAGAGGTAAGGTAGGATAGGATTGAGAAAAAGGAAGGCAGTAGGGAGAGGGGAGTTATTTTGGGATGTGAATAACAGGAAGGGAAACTGGTCACCTGAGCAGCTTGTTAGAGTCACTTACTTCTTGGATCTAAAGGGAAATATCAAGCAGTCATGTTACTTAAAGAAACTAAAGGCTTTAGGAGACAGGGTTTGACACACTGGCCTCTTCCGCCTGCCTTCCCCAGCAGCACACGAGCATAAGCAAACTGAGTGCAGTGTTGGCAATTTAAAGCCGCCACAAATCCTCCCACAAAGGCTAGTGGAGGCTGAGAAGACAGACCTCAGGCTGCTGGTCCTTAGTTTTTCTGTTTCTTCTTTTCTCTAACTGACCTTTCTTAATGTCACCCCTGATCCCTAATGCTCTTTTTCTTACTTCTTCCCTTATTTTTTCTCATACAGGAGCAGGGTAGATGAGGGGAATATTCAGCATATGAGATGAGAATGTGAGAAAGAAAAGCAGACTGAAGTGATTAAGCTGAAAGAGAAAAAAGCCTAGTAAATGTCTATGCCAAACACAGGCTAGGAATAGCATGTTTAAGTATTATACAAATAAAATGAAATGGAATGAAGTGCCCTTGTGTATTTATAAGATCCTATCAAATGCAGACAACTGTACTTGCACAATAAAAAAATTTTTTTTAAAAAGATCATCAATAGGATCTCCCAGGTCTGATAGTAGGAAGCTATGAATGTCCTTTTCCGGAACATTTTGGCAGTGGAGAGCTACCCAACTGTCAGGACAGAGGAGGGAGCTTCCCCTCCAGGAGTCTTCCAACTAGACAGACTCTGCCTGGGCCAGGCTGGTCCTCCCAAAGGCCCTCACCATGGCCTTCTTCATTTCCTTACTTTAAAAACTGTATATGATGGGGTTGCACAGGCAGGTAATGATGGTATAGAGGAGGGAAAAAGGCTTGTCTTTGTCATGGCCTCCTGTCACATGTGCTGCTGGGGTTCATGTAAGAGAACATGGTCGAGGTGTAGAAAAGATGATCACAATCAGATGGGAGGTACAAGCAGAGAAGGTCTTCCCCCAACTTGAGGAGGAGGCTCCGCTGAGAATGGAGGCCAGGATGCAGGCACAGGAGATGACAATGAGCACCGTGAGGCTGAGCACTACCACTATGGCATTGGCAAGGGTCACCCTCAGACTAAATGGAGGGTCTCCGCAAGAGAGGGTGATCACTATGGGGGCTTCACAGAAGAAGCTTTCTATGTAGTTTTCTCTACAAAAATGGACCATGAAATCATATAATCAAGCAGGATACCCTCGATCAGCCCAAAGAACAGACAATACTCACCAACCTCGCACACGCCTGCTGGCTCATGATCTGGGCATTGCTAAGCAGGTGGCAGGTAGCAGCATAATGATCATAGACCATAAAAGCCAAGAGATTGCCCTTGGCCATACCCACACCAAAACCCAGCTATATCTGGGTCAAGCAGGAGGCAAAGGAGGTGGTTCTTGACCACCAGGTGGATCAGCATCTGCGGGATAGTAGTGGTGATGAAGCAGATATTCAGGAAAGATAGGTGGCCAAGAAAGACATACATGGGGTTGTTAAGTCTGGGGTCTGTCCAGGTGATGAAGATGATGAGGCCATTCACGGCCATGGCAAGGCTGTAGAGGACTAGGAAGAGGGCAAAGAGCGATGCCTGAGTGGAAAGGGAGCTCCGTTCAAAGCCCACGACGATAAACTTTGTCACTGTACTTCCGTTCCTTAGGTCCACCATCTGGGCCTGCTTTGAGCGGGGAGGACAGGCAAAGCGCAGGTGAGAGAGCTGTGTATATGTGTTACCTACTTGTATAAAAACGGATTGGGGGCAAAGGAATGAAAAAGACAGGAATTTCAGTAAACTCTCACGAGTCAGCAGTGTTGTGGGCACCGAAAATGCCAGTGCTGGTGTAGGCTGCGATCGTGGGAACATCATTAATCAAGGAAGATTCTGCTGTACTTTGTGTGGATCAGGCCGTACCTGAAATATTGCATCCAGTCTGGGAGCTCTATTTTAAATAATTTTCCACCAATGGGATTGTGTTCAGAGACAAACAAGATGGTGAAGGACCAGGCATGTGACAAACTTTGAAGGGAACTTTAAAGGGAAGACTTGGAGAATCTGAGAGGACCCTTTAAATGTTAATGGTTTTTCCATCTAGAAAAGAGAATTTCTTTTTTCTTTTTTAAAAATAAAGATTTGTATTTATTTTAGAGAGAAGGGAAGGGAGAGAGAAAGAGAAGGAGAGAAACATCAATGTGTGAGAAGAACATCAATTGGTTGCCCCTCTCACTCCCCCAACTGGGGACCCAGCCTGCAACCCAGGCATGTGCCCTGAGCGGGAACTGAACCAGCGACCTTTCAGTTTGCAGAAGGGTGCCCAACCCACTGAGCCACACCAGTCAGAATGAGAATTTACTGTTTCTGTGTAATCTCAATGAGTAGAATTTGAACCAGAGAGTGAAAATATCAGAGAGAAAAATTATTGATATTTCTAATTGTAAATTTCCTTTGTTCTCTTCATTGTGAAAGTAATGCTTGCTCTTTGTAGAACATCTGGAAAATGCCAAAAAGTAAAGCAAAAATAAATAAATATAAAGAATCACCCACAGAGAAAAACCACATCAATATTTTAGTTTATGTCTTTTCAGTAATTGTTCTTCTATGTTTAAGACCAATACAAGGCCTGAGTGGAACCTGCCACAGGTACTTAAGGGTCGGGGAGAAGTGTATCTTCAGGAAGAAATGCAGCAATTACAGCTGATTGCAGGCTAGGGGGCCAGTTACCAGTCCAATAGAGAGAAAGTGAAAAGGATAAAAATTCGTTTTTTGAATGGAGGACTGAGGACAATTGCATTACACCCCACTTTACAGCCCCAACTAGTTTATTCATTTGATAAATGAGTGCTTACCATGTTCCATGTATTGTGCTAAAGGCCAGGGATGTAGATATAAAATCATGCATTAAGACTTCTTCCATGACCTCACGGGGATTATACTGTATCCCAAGTCATTAGATCAGAGGAATAAGTAACAATATAGAGAACCCATATAACATATGGGTAATATTAACAAGTACACATTTATAAGCAGATATATTTCAAACACTATCACCTCTAGAGAGGGAATGTGCCCTTTTGAAGGGTTATGGAACATTTGCAAAATAGTGTTGATATATTAGATATAAAGAAAGCTTCAAAAGGCCACGGTGCAGACTATATTCACCACACTGTAGGCATTAAACTTCTGGTAGAAGCCCGTCAGGGAAGCAATGAAAAAAGCCTCAGCCCTGATCTCACACCTGGGAGTCTGGTGCGCTGAGTCCCAAGTACTTCCTTCCCTAGAAGGCAGCTCAAGCTAAAAGATCAATCTGCCTGGGATGGAATGGCAGTTGGTGTCACTCTACTTTTCTATTCTGGTGTCTATTAAATTGAATGTATCAGTTGCTTTTCCTTTTGTAAGTGCCTGGTGTAACACATTTCAATTAAGGTCAAGCGGATGCTTTAGAAGGGTTGTCCAGCTCACACAGAGGGAGTCTGTGACAATGACAGAACTAGGCGTGGTTATGAAACTCAGCCTGTCCACTTGAAAACTGATAAAACAAAAAGCCCTCTGAAAACAACTTTTAGGTCAAGAAGGAAATTAAAGCAGCAATTATAGACTATCTAAAAAACTGATAATAAAAGTAGTAAGGTGCATATTTTAATAAATACTGCACAGATATTTGTTATAGGAAAAGTTAATAGCCTGAAATACTTTTTATACTTAACAAAAAGGCATAGTGATAAATGAAATAAATCAAAATGAAATAACTCAAGAGGTTTGAAGCAGATAAACAAAATTAACCTAAAGAGGACCAGAAAGGGAAAATATATAAAGATCATAAAAGAAATTATTAATTTAAAAAATGGGGAAAAGTAAATAAATAAATTTAAGAACTGGGCCTTTCTTTTTATTTTTTTTAAAGATTTTATTTTAGAGAGGGGAAGGGAGGGAGAAAGAGAGGGAGAGAAACATCAGTGTGTGGTTGCCTCTCACACGCCCCTACTGGGAACCTGGCCCACAACCCAGGCATGTGCCCTAGATTGGAGAACTGGGCCTTTAAAAACCCAGTAATATAGACAAACTACTATTTATCTCCTAACAAGAACAACAAATGAGGCGGGGGAAGGAAGCACAAATATACAAATTAGAAATTAAAAAATGTAAACCTAAGTGGCCATCGATAGATGATTGGGTAAAGATGTGCCTATTCGCACACACAATGGAGTACTCCTCAGCCATAAAAAAGATGAAATGTTGCCATTTGTGACAACATGGATGGATCTTGAGAGTATTAGGCTAAGTGAAATAAGTCAGATGGAAAAGCACAAAAACTGTATGACTTCACTCATATGTGGACTATAAAGCAGAAATGAACAAACTAACAAAACAAACAAAAACAAACTCAAAGACACAGGCAACAGAATGGTGGCTACCAGAAGGGAAAAAGGTGGGGAAATGGCGAAATGGGTAAAGATGATAAAATGTATGGTAGTGAGAGGAAACCCTGGATGGGGAGCACACAGTAGAGTACACAGAAGTTGAATTATAATCTCGTACACTTGAAAATTATATAATATTATTAAACAACGTTACCCCAATAAGTTGAATTTAAAAAAACAAATAAAAAGTGAAATATTCACAACCGCAAAGAAAATAAAAATAATTATGCAACAGTACTTTCCAAAATCTTATGACAATCAATTTGAAAGTCTGGAAGATAACCTTGCAGATAAATAGAAGTTGCTAAAATTCATTAAGGAAAAGCTAGAAGCCACATTAAACTAATATCTTTCGAAAAATAAAAGAAATGCAGTAGTTCTGAACCCTGGCTTCGCATTATCAATCCTTGAAGATACCCCCATTCCAAGGCTGCATGCCAGACCAGTCAAAACAGAGTGTATTCAGAGGGACTCAGGCATCAGGAGCTTAAAAACCTCCCCGGATGATTCCAGTGTGGAGCCAGGTTTGGGAACTATTAAACTAGAGAAAGTTGACAAAGAGCCCCAGTCCTGACAGTCCCACGAGTTCTTCTAAGCTTGCAGCAATCAGGTATTTATGAAGGCTACTGAAACTGTTGCTAAGAACAGAAAAAATAAGCTTCCTGATTACTTTTACAAAGTCATCAAATCATTGATACCAAAACTTGCAGAAGTGCACACAAGAAAACTGAAGATAACTTATTTGTAATGATGAACTAGGCTAAATCAATTACAAGCTACTGAAATCCATCAGCATAATAAGAATAGTGTGGAAAACAGCGTGGAGTTTCCTCAAAAAATTAAAAATGGATCTGCCTGTTGACCCAGTAATCCCACTTCTGGGAATTTATCTGAAGAAACCTGAACTACTAATTCAAAAGAATGTGTGCACCCCCGCATTCATCGCAGTGTTATTTATAAGAGCCAAGATCTGGGAAGAGCCCAGGTGCCAATCTGTAGATGAACAGACAAAAAGCTGCGGTACATTTACACAGTGGAATACTTGCTGCCTCCCCCTGCAAAAAAGGGAAATCTTACCTTTTGCGACAGCATGGACAGACCTGGAGATAATTATGCTAAGTGAAATAAACCAGTTGGAGAAAGACAAATGCCATATGATTTCACTTACAAGTGGAATTTTTAAAAAGATTTTACTTATTTATTTTTAGAGAAACAGTAAGGGAGGGAGAAAGAGAGGAAGAAAAACGTCCATGTATGAGAGATACTCAATCAGTTGCCTCTTGCGTGCCCCTAACCAGGGACCTGGCCCTCAACCCAGACATTGCCTTGACAGGGAATCAAACAAGCGACCTTTGGGTGTGGTGTCCACTGAGCCACACCAGCCAGGGCTATATGTGGAATTTAATGAACAAAATAAACTGATTAACAAAATAGAAACAGATGCACGAATACAGGAAACAGACCTATAGCTGTCAGAGGCAAGGGGGGTTGGGGGGCTACAAGAAAGAAAGTAAAAGGATTAAGCAAAAAAAAAAAAAAGCATGT
Source organism: Macrotus californicus (assembly GCA_007922815.1). NCBI lineage: Eukaryota > Metazoa > Chordata > Mammalia > Chiroptera > Phyllostomidae > Macrotus > Macrotus californicus. The sequence goes on from VMDR010002347.1 coordinate 90,467, forward strand.
ATAACAGTGTGGTGATAGCCAGAGGGAAAGGGTGGGGGGATGTTGGAAAAGGGGCAACAGAGAGAGACTTGCCTGGGGTGGTGGGTGCACAATGTATTGTGCAGGTGATGTTTTGATGAGCCGTACACTTGAAACCTGTATAGTTTTGTGAACCAATGTCACCCCAATAAATTCAAAGGAAGAAAGGAAGAAGGAAGGAAGGAAGGAAGGAAGGAAGGAAGGAAGGAAGGAAGGAAGGAAGGAAAGACAGACTCTGGGAGGTGTCCCTAATTTTTAGCATTGTCAGTCTCCATGGGATAAATACTCCCACCAGGACCTATTTCAAGCTAGAAATGTGACACCATTAAACATGGAGCTAGGAAGGGACGTCCATAAGGTCCCTATTACGGTTTTTCCAACCATATAATTATAATAAGTGTAAATAACCTTGAAAGCATAGATAGTATTAAAATGCAGTAAAAAATAACCTTAGGAAGTGATGAATTTTGAGTATTTGTTTTCTAAGACAATTTATTTAGTAGTAAGTTCACATCATTTGTTTATACCAGCTGTGTTTAACAACCAGTTCTTAAAATTATTGAAAATTTAATAATTGACTCCTGAGAAAGTAGTACCAACTGGTCCAGCACACCACTGGGGTGGAAAGAAAAGAGCAGAATTAACGTTATTTTTAGAAGATATTTCTAGGAGTAGGATGAATTTCTCCCTTTCTGTGTTTCTGCCTCAATCTATCGGGAGGCCAGAAATTCCACCTAATCTTCTCTCATTAGGAGGGCTGATGTTACAGAAAATACTGCTGGTCCCACTTCACTCTAGAAATAACCTAAATATCCTGAGTTAGACACTGGTTACATGTACTACAGTACACACATAAAATGGGACAATCTTGTGGAAACCATGTCTTACCTCATTCTGTTGCCATGGCTGAAGATGACCTATTTGTCACCAAATTACCACAACACGTAAGAAGGACAATCTCAGGGAGCCCGAGGATGAGCTGCTGCAGAGAGGCTATCTGACGTTGGGGTCTTCTCTGGAAGAGACGGTGCCCCCGTTAGATTATAGTCCCTCACAAGAAATCTCTCAAATCATTCCACTGAATAACTACTCAAATAAAACTCCTTTACTCATGTATAGTAATTTATAGTTTACAATTATATTACTCCCTTTAACTCTTACAGAAAGTCCTACGGAGTAGATATTATCTCTATTTCACAGATGAGGAAATTGAGGCTCCAAGTGCTAAAGTAATTGCCCAAGGTCATAGAGTTAGTAAATTAAAGTAATGAAGCTCGGACCAGGCCTTTTAAGTCCTTAGAATACCTTTTCCTCTAAACCAAGCTGTCTAGGGCAAGGATGCCGCTACCTCCTGTGCGTTACACTATTCATTAATGTCTCCTTTAGGAATGCATACATACACACACATACTGCACATGTTATAATCCACATTTCCTTGTAGTTATATTCCTCATTCTTTAAATTTAACCCATGGTAAATAAACGTTGATTGTCGGGGGAGGGGGACATCCCTTCGAGATTTAAATACATTTATTAGCCATGTTAGTCTTTTTCCTCAGGCTAAATATTCACAGCCCTTTCACCATGTCTTGCTATCCTTATTTCCTCATTATCTTCAAAGTTTCAAGAAATAAGAAAAGAAACAACTAAAGAACAAATTGATTGGAGACATGGAGAAAAGAATAATGACGTTGTTGCTGGAAATAGGGTCCTTTCATGGAGTTGCAAGAAAAGCATTGCAGGGACCCATGCGTAGGAGGGTGAGGTGCCCTGGTAAGATTTATTGGGCTAGAAATAAAAGACTGCCCTCAGGTTCCTGGTGTCTTATGTCCTTCCATCTGCTGTGAAAGAAGTCCAGCCTTCTCTTCAACAAGCCCAGAAGTAGGGCCAGGGTTTAGAAATTCTATGCCATTGGTTCAGTCCATGCCAAAGCTTAGTCCAGCTCAGTCTCTGCCCCATCCAGCTAGCCTGGCATCTGTTCCTGGCTGTGCTCCAATTGGTGCTGTGTTGCCATACCCAGGCCTTGGAGCCTACGCTTGGGGCCCACGTGGCTGCTAGGCCATATATAGCTGCTACAGAGAAAGAATGCACGAGTGTGCAAATGCATGAATGAATGTGTTACTGAGCCTTTGTTAGGCTCTGATTATATTATCTCATTGGGGAAGAACTAGGCACTCTTTCAAACTAGCCAATCAATTTCCCAATCTTTCAAGGGCTTATGCTGGGCCCTCCCGACAACCAATTCATTTCCTGAACTTTCCAGAGTTCTGTGTCACTTATCCATTCCAATCCTTTCCCCAGGCTAGAGACCTCCCCCTTATGGTCACCATGTTGGCTCCTACTGCACATGCCTCAAAGTAGAAGGACTTCCCTTGAGCCATCTTAGCTTCTACTGGGCAGGCACCCAGCAGAGGAGTTCCCCCTGCTGTTTTTCCCTCCCTCTCAGTAATCCTGGGTGATGGCCATTAGCAATCCTTCCTGCCTGCTTTGTAGATTAGGTCATGAAGACAGAGGACGCAGTGGTCCCCTGGGGAGCCTATGGATGCTACAACTTCCTGGTGAAGAAGGCTTACTGTCCAGCTCAGCTCTCTAGTTTACAGTGTTTAATGTCTGATTCCCTTTGCTCTCTTACTTTACTTATAACAAACTAGCTACCTATGCTAACAATAAGAACTACATAAGCACATACATTTTTAAAAATTCAGTGTATATAATACTCCTGGCCAATAGGCTGATCAAATCATCTCTGAAACAAAGAATTACATATCAGAAAGGGGGTTGAATCAGAAGAACACTGCAAAGCGAGATTTCAGAGGTTTAGAAAGAACATTCTGGGAAATAGCCCTGTTCAAATATGGTGACTAGCTGTTCCCCAATTCTCACAAAATAGAACAATAGGAAATGGAGGTAGGTACAACAACAGTATTAGGTTAGATAAAAGGAATACTTTATTTAGTAAAGGATTTGAAAGCACCTCAAAGTGACTGACCAAATGAGTTTCTCTGGTCTGTTTCTCTGAGACTCCAGTGCATGAGGTCTCATTTCAGCTCACAATGGCCTAAAAGCAAAGAGTAGCCTAAGCCCATGCTCCCTTCTGTGTTTGCTTTCTTGTTTAATAGCGTAAAACACAGCCACCCATGGAAGTGGGAGACTGGGCGACCTCTTCCACTTCCTCCTCATTCACCTCCACACCAAATCAGCCTTTCTTCTCTCATTTCAACCTTTCTGACCCCCTTTATGCACCCTATACTCCAGTTATTTACCATACACAAATCCATTTATCTGTTCATTCAATTTTTATTTGGTGCCCACCGTGCACATACACTACTTCTTGCCTCCATGCTTTTACATAGACTGGTCATTTTCCGTGGAATATCCTTCACCCCTATTAGCATTTGGTGAATTCTCTCATCTCTGTGATGCAGATCATATGCCACATCCTCAGCAACACTTACCCAATAACCTAGCATCACCCCTTGCATTTAGTGAAAAATAGTTTAATTTTTTAAGAAGTAAGCCTTTTGATCCCATTATTTGCTCTTTAAGCCCCAAGTGCTATGGACATTTATACAAAGCCCCCAAAATAACCAGAAAGATTAAATTGGCTTTATAATAGTTAATTCTTGGCAATAGCCCAATACTGAGATACTTGACAATTTTATCATGGATTAGCTAAGAAATAAGCCCTAAATATAACTGATAGAAATAATAAATACAAAATAAAACTGAAAGTAAGTAAAACTGTATGTGGTAAGATTTAGATCTACAAATTTTCACCTGGGAAAATGGGA
>VMDR010002348.1:0-94241 GCA_007922815.1 Macrotus californicus
AGTTTTGGCTCTGATTGCTCTTCCAGGGAGCAGCTTTCATCTCGGGTGCAGTAACAAGGGACCTGGTTTGAACACAGTATTCTTCCAGGAGGATAGATAACCAATAACTAAAAGAAAACACACTCGTGCATGGCACAGAGATAAAGCAAGCGACCGAAAGACGTGAGTGTGTTCCATGGAGAACATCTGCCTCATTCACCCCATTCTCCCTGACCTACTCCATCTCCTTCATTTTGCCTATATCTTAATAACAGAATGATGAATGTTTTTGAATTACGCTTTTTTTCTGAGTATTAAGGTAACACAAGAGACTTTTAAGAAAAAAGTAATACAGACAAACACAACAAGCAGAAAGTTTTCATAGTCTGACTATCTAATGACAAACATTGTAAATACTTTGGAGAATTGTCTTTTTTATACATCTTTATATAACTTCTTTTTGCATTAGTTAAATTTATAGTATGCTTACAATTCTGTTTGTATCTAGCATTCTTCCAAAACATAGACTTCTTGTCCCTAATTATGTTCAGCAGTATACAAAGTACAAAGATGTTCTATTTTTTTTAAAATGAGTCCATGTTCAAATTAGTGAAGAGGACTCTTAGTTTAATACCGTTAGTGCTGTTGGTGCTTTGCTCTTCAACTGCAGGTTTTAATGGAGTTTTAACACACCAACAGGCGCCATGACGCACAGAGAGGTGATACACAAGTATAGTACAATACTTAATCATGCCGTCTGTGATACTTGACTATGTCTTATTTGATTTTGGAACAAATTCATTTTTGTGGATTTATAACAAAGAATTTCACACCAATGGCCATAGCATTGGTCATAGTAGCCAAAAGTTAAAAACAACCCAAATGTCCATCAATAGATGAATGGGTAAGCAAAACGGCAGATGGGCAATGGAATATTATTCAGTCAGCAAAAGGAATGAAATTCACACATACACTACAACATGGGTGAGCCCTGAGGACACTATGCTAAGTGAAATAAGACAGCATGAAAGGACAAATATCCCATGATTCACTTTTATGAGGGCACCTACAATAGGACGATTCAAAGAGACAATTTTAAAGGAGATTACAGGGACCGGGAGTGAAGTTTAGGAACGGGGACTTACTGTTTCATGGTTACAAAGTTTCTGTTCGGGATGAAAAAGTTCTGGAAGTACAGAGTGGTGACGGCTGTACAACATTGTGCGTGTACCTAATGCCATGGAATTGAACACTTAAAGTGATAAATTCCATGTTATGTATATTTTGTCACAATAAAAGAAATTGTCAAAAAACTTGAAGAGTTTGAAACACCATTTGGGAGAACGGGACAAACACTAACCACTGCATACTTTCCAGGTATGGGTTGTCCCTGGCAACGTTTTCCACACCCCCTTTTCCAGTGATCTCTTCTTTCATTTGAGAATTATATGGTTTCAGGGAGCTGACTTTACTCTCACTTCTGGGATAAATTTTACCTATTTTAGACCAGGGTTTGGCAAACCACAATCCACGGTCCCCATGTGGCCCTCACCCTGTTTGTGCTAAATACAGACATAAAAACACAGCCATGCCCTTTGTTTGCACATCCTCCGTGTCCGCATCTGTGCTGCCACAGCAGAGCCGACTAGTGTCAGAGAGGTCCTACGGCCCACAATGACTAAAATATTGACTGTCTGGCCCTTTCCAGAAAAAAAAACCTAACCTCTGAGCTACACTAAGCCAATTAGTGTATTACATCTCCTGCCCAAGGACTGGCTCAAGGGTGGGTATGTGGCCTTAGCTGGTCTACTCAGAGTGAATCTCAGAAATTTTGCTTAGAATACAAACGAAAGAAAGTTCATCATCCTCTGAACGACAGGGGTTTGTTGGTTGGAGGCTTGGCAATGCTGCCGCCAGCTTGGCTACTTAACGGTGAGAGAGAAGCTGCACGTGGAGAGTAAGGTAGTCAGAGTCAGAGGATAGTGGATCCCTAAACATAGTTAGGGGCAAGAACGCCAGTGTTTACGAAGAATGTTGGATCAAACCATGTCTGAATCCTGGATTACTTCTGGACCTACTCATTTCATGAGCCCATAAATTCACAATTGCTTAAAGCAACTTGAGCTTGATTTTCTGATTTACAACCCAAATCACCCCAACTAATGTATGTTGCTATAGTCTTCATAAACTTTAATTTTTGTGGCTGCATAGGATTTTATCTTAATAACATGTTTTGTTCAATCATTCTCCTAATATTTAGAATTTAGGTAATTTAATTTTGAGTTATTACAGTAAGACTGATAATTAAAAATCTTCTTTTCTGAATTTCCAATTATTTTCTGAGAGTTGATCCTCAGGAGTAAATTATTGGTTAAATAATACCCTTAAGGCTTTTAACATATATTTCCAATTTGCATTTTGTTAATATCACCAGAAACTAATGAGGATGTCTGTTTTTCCATATCTTTATCATTTTCAGCCTTTGCTATTTTCAGGATGAATTAATTCCATTTCATTGTTTGATTTTCTTAAATTACAAGTGAAAACGAGCATATACCTTCCTTAGTCACTTGCGTTTTCCACTTGCTGAAGGTGTGTCGATGTCCACCGTAACTGGAATTCTTCGGGTGGGGGACGAGGGGAAGTGCAATGAAGAGGAGACAACAGCGTGTGCAGATGCAAAGGTGCAAACAGAAGTGCACTGTGGGGACCGGTCGCTTGTTTTGCACATAAAGTGTAAATACCTAAGTACAAGGCACTGAGGATGGCAGAAGCGGAAGGGGAGTCGCCAGACGTGACAAAGCGGTGGGTGGAGGCAGCAACCGGGTCCCAGAGAGCAGTAACAGACGCTGTTCGTTCAGTGTAAAACATTAATGGGCCTGTAAGGGAGATATTCTGCTTTTCCAGCATTTTGGCAGCTCCATTTGTATTCACGTAAGTGGTGTGTTCATTTTAAGCGTTTTTCTCTCTCTTGATTCATGTATTTTTTTAAGTACCTTGGTGTTTGGTAACAACAAACCTGCATTTATTGTAAATATTCTAATATTCCCATTATTGATGGATTTAAGCTGTCTCATTCCTCCTGAGATGAAATTCGTTAAGATTTCCTTTTTAGCTACTAGAAGGGTGTGAGTTCGGGGGCAGCTCCACACCCCTGAATTCAGACCGTTGTGCTCCTGTTACATCCGGGGGGCCAAAACACCGACTAACTTCCCTAGGGGCCTGTGGAGGGCCCTGAGAGTCTGCAGTCGGGTCCAGCTGCGCCACCCGCAAGCCTGTCTTAGTCCGTTCAGGCTGCTATCACACAATACCGTAAGCTGGGGAGCTTATAACCGAAAGAAGTTTGTTTCTCACAGTTCTGGAGGCTGAAAGTTCAAGACCAGGGCACCAGCTTGGTGAGAACCCTCTTCCTGGTTCATAGAGTGAGCCTTCTCACTGGCTGGGTCCTCATCTGGTGACAGGGGCTAGGGATCCCTGCGGGGTCTCTTTTGGAAGGGCACTAACCTCAACCATGAAGGTTCTACGTCCTGACTTAAGCACCTCCTGGAAGCCCCACCTCCTAATACCATCAACTTTTGGGGGGGGAAGGGCGGGGGCAGGGGCGAAGTTAGGATTTCAACATATGCATTTGGTGTGGGATGGGCACACCTGTTTGCACCTTAGTCAAGCCCTAGTGCTGGGCTTTCCACAAAGGGCTTTGTTTTTGTTCTTCCTCAACTCTAGCCTGGAGGAGTAGCTGCTCTCTGACCGGCCCAGGGGCAGGGCAAGGAGCCATCCATGACTTACATTGAAATTTCAAAACGCATGGAAGGCACGGGGACTTGATAGCTTCCAATCTGCGGCTCTGACGCCTTAGGACCCCAAGCGCCGAGTTCTAGACCTGAGCCTGCCACAGACGCGCTGGGTGACCCTGGGAAAATCCTGAAACCTCTTCGCCTTTACTGCCTCCGGGGAGTCGATTTGCTAAACGGTACTGTGGCTGAAAGAGCCGATGCCTGGCGAGGAAGGTGGAGACCTTGGCAGAGGTGCAGAACGTTAACTCTTTCCCCTTCTTACTTATTCTGTTAGGTAAGTGGTTTTCAGCCCCGACTACACACCGAAATCAACTTGGGGGACTTTAAAAAATATATTAACGCCTGTGCCTCCTCACAGAGGTGCTGGTGTGCAGCCAGAGTGGAGAACCATATCGTGGTCCTCACCCCGCTGGCCATAAAGTCACCGGAAAACAACCTCAGCCTGGGCACAGGGGCGGCGAGAGGCGTGGCCTCCACCGGCCTCCCAAAAGGCCCAGCCCTCGTCACTTGGTGACTAAAGTCGCCCTTACCAGAGTTAGCAGGCTTTGACATGCACTGAAAGAACGTACTTCTAGCGTCCGTTACACTGGGACCTCCTAGGAGCCACACAAGAATAATGCTTTACAGCGAAGAACGAAGCTGCCAAGAATTCCGCTCCACTACGACCAACAGATGGCGCTATTGGCTAATGTCCTGCCATTTAGGCCAACCCTTTCTTTATTCTTTAACACTTGGTATATTTGCAGCATTTGCGCATGATTTTAAGATGTTTTAAAAAGTGTTTTTTGGGGGAAAAATTAAACATTTTTGACTCCACATAGTGCAAGAGCAGTGAGAATATTTCTGAGAAGAGGAGCATAAACATGACAAAATGAAAGTAGAGATAATTTTTAAGAATAGAAGATGGCGGGAAAATAAATGGAAGGCTACACATACATACGGAATCAATTTTTAGATAGTAGAAGAAATCCCAAAGGCAGAGGGAATCCTGAAGCCTGAGAAAACTGTTATGCCTACACAATCGACAGTAATACACAAAAGATGCAGAAACAGCTGAAATGGAAACCTCATAGGTGTGCCACTAGGGAATTACAACGCATGGTGCACATTTTGTCACGACCCCCAACCACTCAAAGTACTTTCTTGTCTTCCATTATCATACGGCCAGCTCAGATCGAAGAGTGTCAATTAGGCTGTTTTTAATTCTGGAGAAGGCTGAGGGTGTCTTTCTAGAACTAGGAACCAAGCACAGTAAACGTTCTGCTACTTAAACTTCTGCAGTAAGTCGTGGATGGTTCTACAATGTTACAGCCAGCTCAGATCTGTACCACTTCAAGGCCGTGAGGCAGCCCAGTCTGGTCTAAGGAGGTCTATGCCTCATCACACCTGCAGGAATTACTGAGGTGATGGGTTAAATGGATGGGTTTAACACAGATCAAACAGGCCCATGTTAGGAAAAGATACTTCTTGGATTGTATCAGAAGAAGGAGAAGGAGGATGCTGATACATTCTTGCATCAGCAAGAATGATTGTAGCTGGGAAAGGCTGGCATCTTCTCATGAAAATGCATGGGGCCACTGTGAGCTCAAACTCCCTCAGACATTTTGAATTTACAGTGTGTTGGTCAGGACGCAGTCAGAGAAGCATTACAAGCGGGACATATGTAATAGGAGGTTTATCGCAGGGGATTGGCTCACACAACTGTGGGCGCTGGCTAGGCTGGTCCAAAACCCACAGGGCAGGCCATCAGGAGGGGCAGGCCTCCAGGCTGAAGCTGCGACCCACACTCGGAGTTTCTTCTTGTTCAGGGAAGCCTCAGTTCTGCTTTTAAGGCCTTCCAACTGATTGAATCAGGCCACCCCAGATTATCTAAAATAAACCCTACTGATTATGGGTTTCAATTATATTTACAAAATACCTTCCCAGCAAAACCTAGATCAGTGTTTGAATAACTGTGTACTGTAGTCTAGCCGAGCTAACACATCAAGAAGACCATTATAGCCCTGGCCGGTGTGGCTCAGTTGGTTGGAGCATCATCTCGAGAACCAAGAGATCACATGTTTAATTCCCAGCCAGGGCACATGCCTAGACTGTGGGTTCAGTCCCTGGCTGGGGCACGTTCAAGAGACAACCGATTTATGTGTCTCTCTCAAATTGATGTTTCTCTCCCTCTCTCTCTTTTTCCCTTCCTCTCTCTCTAAAATCAATAAGCATGTTCTCAAGTTAGGATTAAAAACAAAAAAAGACCATTAAAAATAGTGTTTTGGAAACTAATCTGTTTCTGAAGAGCTTTTAGACATAAAAACAAGAAAAAAAATGAAGATATCCTGTAGACTCCAGGAGCTAGACTCTTAATGTACAATAGAAGGCACAGATATTCATTATCTGGAGGAGCTTGTGACATTCTTCTTATGTACTCATCACTCATTTAGTTATTCAACAAACTTCGAGTACCTTCTATATCTTAGTCACTGAAGAAAGTACTGGGACTATAAGAGCATGGCCCTTGCCCTCAGGCTAGTGGGAGAGACAGAGACACTAAGAGCTTTAACACCCTGTGGTGACCATGCAGTGGTAGCTCAGATGGGCCTCTAATGTAGTTTGTGAAGTCAAGGAAGGCTTGCTGGAAGAGGAGGCACTTAAGCAGGGTCTAGATTTAGACCTTGCGGGACATAGCATCTAGCAATGGGAAGAAAGGATGGCAGAAAGGGTGGTCCTGGCCCCTAGCCCATGCTGACCCCACCCAGAGCCAGTGCTGACTTTGTCAAACGCATTCTTTGTAAAGGACAAGCCTGAGGCAGACTCCCACAGATCATTGCTATTTTACAGTGTTTCCACCTCTGCGTCTCTCAAGGTGGCTGATAATGGTGTGTCCCTGGCTCCTCACCCAAGTCTCCTAGCTTTCATGGAGGTACTGCCTGAGCCAGACGTGAGAGTTCGCTCCAAGACTGTCAGCTGCACCTGGTCCAGGTGCTCAGAGCAATGGCTTTCTCTTCCCATTTGAGCTTGGCCAGTTCGTCTGCTTCCCTTGGAAACGGCACTCTCCTGGCCTGTTGCTCCATCCCTTTACCATATTTATCCTCCCTTTCCCTCTTCCTCCAAGCAATAGATTTTGTGCACTGGTCCTCTGCACTATTCGTTAGCATGCGAGTCTCCTCATTTTCAAAACGGAGTAAGTAATGTCTTTCCTGCCCCCTTCTCATGAAAGGGTAAAATGAGGCATTATGTGAAGCTCCTTAAAACTGGCATTGCCGCAAGAAAGTAAAGTACAGCCAAGGTATTGCCATCACCTGTCACTATCTATCTACCTATGCATCTACCCATCTATTAATCACTCCTAAATTGTGTATCACTTAAGGATAGAGATCCTCTTTGAGTCTATGGTACCTAGCACAGTTTTCTACACATAGTGATTGCTCATTAATTGTCTGGCAAAAACAATGATTATGAAATCACCTGAGACTTTGGGAGACAGATAATTGCAAACAACCATACCATTAGTGCTAGAATGTTCCCATTCCTGCCTTCTGGCTAAGGGGTTCTTGAAGACTCAGCTTATGCATCATCTGTGCTAAAAGAGCTTTTCCTGCTCACCTTCATGTCTCCCGTTACCATCGAATCCTCTCCACACTTTGCTCATTTCTCTTTCTGTGGATGGCTTTGTCTCTCAACAGGCAGCAGGAGAGGTCTCTGAGGTGAAGCACTGTGTTCTAATAATCTTTACCAGCATGGCTCAGTTCCTGACACAAGGCGATCATGCCACAAACACTAGATTAATAGCATGATATTCATCATTATTGATCTCAATATTAGCTTCCTGCCAGGTAGTCCTTAGGTATGTGCTTAGAAATTTCTTCCATGTCCTTGTCAAGTGGGTAGAAAATAAAACAGAGTCAGGAGACATGGGCTGAATTCTCGAGGCGGTATTTTCCTAGAGAAGACGTGACGCTCGTATTTATACCTCTTAGAAGTTTCTCTTGAGCAGATGCTGTGGCTCTACTCAGGCTGTGTCCCATACAGAGCTGGACACAGAGGAGGTTAGGTGGCAACGAACAGTGAGAGCAAAAAGTACCCAACACCCGAGGAATTTCTAAAAGGTGCTGGTGGAGGAAATCTCATCTTCCATTTTTTTTTTAAAGCCTCAAAATGGTTATGCGTGTCTGTGACGCTGTGGACTCTTTTAGGGGAGTCAAAAATGTCTGAATTTACTTTTGTCTGTCTCAGATCTAACCCAGAGTAGGCACTCAATAAATATTTATTGATTTAGATATCTGTCGAGCCTGTACCCTCAAGGTGGGGGCAGAGTTCTGGCTTTATTGCCCTAGTTATTAATCCATCTCTCAGCTCAACTGTTTCCTGTTGGTATGAGGTGCTTGGCCACGTGACTCCCCGGCCAGGTTACCTTTATAGACAGTGAGTCAGAAATACAAAGACAAAGGAATTCTGAGTTGCCCGCTTCAGGGAGGCCATGCCCACTCGTTTTTAATAACAGGCTCAGAATTATGAATTAAAGAAGGCGCGAATTCTCTGCTGTCTTCTGGAACGTGGCCGCCAGAAAGCCATTGCCATGGGGTAGGTCTGGGCTGGTTCAGCGACTTTCAGCTGCCGGCTGGGCTACAGGAAGAGTTTGTTGCATTAAGTAATTTATGGGGTGTTAAGAAGTTCCTTAAGCTATTATTAAAAACATGCAAACTCCTCCCTGGTTAGACCTCTAGTAAGTCAGACTTCTAACTAAGCAGAACTGATGGGCCGCCTTTTGATGTTTAATGAGTTCTGCCGCAGATGGGAGATGTGAGTGACAGACAGGGCTGTGGTGGTGATTTACTGGTCATGAAACGGGATGATGAGAGCCCTCTCCTGAAAAGAAGAAAATGGAGCCGAAAGGACAGGTTTCCCCCCAGCCTTCCTCCCCCCCCCCCCCCCCCCCCCCCCCCCCCCCCCCCCCACCCCCCACCCCCCAGCCCCCACCCCCAGTCCCTTCCCCTTTCTTTCCCGGTGCATATGTTTTTGATTTCCTCGTCCCCGTGCCTCTCAGTGCCGGGATCGTTTCCATTCAGGCGCACACAAAACACTGCAAACTAATTAGCCTTGGATACAGCCACAGGAAGTCAGGCTGCCAAATCCTCTTTCCCCCACAATTCCTCAACGCTCTCAGTCCGCCTCAGGCCCACGGCCTTGCGCTGGGCCTCTCTGTATAAGTTGCCAGTTCTAATTTTGCAATTTCCCTTCACCTTATCAAATATGCCCCAAGCCTGCCAGCGGACGGAGGGGAAAGGCTTTGGAGCCAGTCTTGTCCTCTGGACTCTTTCCTCTGGCCCCTGCTCTGCTTTCTCCCCACAATTAGGGAGTCTTGTTTGGATACGGTTTCAGTGCTGACTTGTTAATCTGACCCCGGTTAATGCTCTTTAAAGGAGAGCGTTGCCCACCAGTCAAGACTCAAGAGAGTTCCCCGCCAGTCTCTTCCACCCACCTCACATCTGCGCCTCTCAGGGGCCCTGTACCTCTGACTTTTCTCAAGGGTTAACCCATTTTCCCACGAGCTGTAGGTGTCAACTCTTCCCTAAGCAGTTTCGGTTAAGAACCCTTGACACGTGCTGGGATAGGGTGTGAGGAGGAGATGGAGAAGGAAGAAGGGCTGAGAGGTGGCCCGAGCCCTGGATTCGAGCAGGCGAGGCCTGGGGCACAGGCTCCTGCTGAGCATCACCCCTTCCGTAGAAGCCCTGAGGCAGAGGAGGGAGGCAAACTGGTAGCTCTCAGACCAGATTTGAGCCACCAAAATAGAAAATTGGTTGTCAACATTTAAAAATCAGGAGATTTCATGTAAAAATCCAGATTGCTTGCTTCTTGGGGGAAAAACTCGATGTGGCAACACTGGGCCAGCATTTGGCTGGAGCTGAGGCGTTCCCACACCCCGTGGTAGTCTCTCTAGGTCCCCACTGTCCCCAGTACTCCCCAAGTACTGTTGTCTTGTTGGTGTTACCCACCTAATGTTGAATCCTGAGAGATGTGGCAGGGCTTTCTGCACGACTTCTCTTCTTCCCCACAGTCGTTTCAACACATCACAGTACGGGCGTGTTTTAACGATTGTCTGTTGAGTTCTTGGGCTTCCTTCCCCATTAGACTGTGTGCTCACCGAGGGCAGGGATCTCAGAAGTCTTGTTCATTGTTCTATCCTGGTGATTTGCACAGTGCCTAGGTGCTCAATGAACTTTTCCTGGCAGATGTTAATGATTTGTTTTCTCATTCAGCACACGTTAATTAAATGATATAGGAACTGCGCCAGGTGTTAAGCGTGATTCAAAGGTCATCAGACATGTCCCTTAGCAAGCTCAGAGAGTAGGAAATATGGAAATAGGAAATAAGATCTGCATGACAGGTAGAGAATTCAAGAGGTTAAAAAAATGTGGTTTTGGTGAAGCAAGTTCTAAAGGTGAGCTTCTCAGAGTTTAAGGGGCTATAAGTTGGGTAGAATTTGGCACGGTGCTCTTTTTTCTTTTTAAAACCACACTATTTGTCTCGCCTTGCATTGTAGGGTTCATTTTCTGGATTCCAATTTTTCTCTAAGTCTGACAGTGATGGAACTAATTTCTCGTAGCTGCTTAATGACTTTGTTGCTGCGCGGTGGGAGGTCAGTCAGTATGAAAAGCCCTGAGCTCCAGCCCACTCTGTAGTAAGACAAGCAGAATAAAATAGATGCATGCCAGCCCTGACCGGGTAGCTCAGTTGGTTGGAGCATCATCCTGATACACCAAGGTTGCGGGTTTGATCCCCAGTCAGGGAACATACAGGAATCAACCAATGAATGCATCAATAGATGGAAAACAAGTCAATGCCCCTCCCTCTAAAATCAATAATTAAAAAAAAAGAAAAAAAATATATGCGTACTCCTGGGGATCATGGGAGGAGAATTATCAAAAGTCTTGATTGTGATGGTAATGAAATAGCACGGACAGAAAGCTAAGCATTGCATGTACAAGGGGTGAAGAGGAGCCTATCTTTATGGGCTGCCAGGAAAAAGATGTGCAACGTCACCTACAGTGAAATGCTCCCCTGGACCTACTGCCACTGACAGTGGGATACGCGTCAGGTAGCACGGTCCACTCAACTCTTGTGAATCAAGGAAATTACTCTCCTGGGCCAGCTGTGTTTGATGATTCAAATTCCCATTCCTGGAAGCTTTTGTGATGTGACCCCCATTTGCCATTCTGATTGGAATAATCTCTGGGACCTTTCTTTGCTCATAGGGCCTTTCCCCAGAGAGGCAGAGAAATTGTGAAGGCAGGGAGGGGATAGTTGATCGAAGATATTTCATAGGAGTAAAATATGGCAAAGAAAGTGAATCTATGCCTAACAAATTTTCTTTTATAAACATTGCCTTGTACTTGAATTATTTTAACATTGAGAGAGACTCATCAAATATGTGCTTGAACTATGATCAAATCATGATGGGTATCATCAGAAAAGCAGTGCTGAAGGAAGGCAAAGCAACTTACTGCATACCGTTCATATAGAAATACTCATTCTAGGAACACTTTAGAAAGGTAGCTGCAATAACCAAAATCTTTAATATTTGGGACCTGTTAAAAGGATAATTCTGAATATATACATATATATTATAATACTATAGAGCTGTTCACCATGAAATAAAAATTTCAGTTCCAGGGGGATTTGGATTTTCACATTAGACATTTTCTCACCCATAGGAAAAATGCCTGTTGTCACTCACCCCTCCCATGCCCATTGCAGTCATGGCTAATGATCACAGAGCTTGTTCCTACAGCTCTAAGATTTGTCACCACAAGACCTCTCGGCACTAAGTGCGGTTGGCCACTTTCGATCTACTGAAGTTAACATTTAAATCTAAACTTGTTTGCCATCATGACCTAAATCTGCACAAAACCAGGATATTGTCTGAGGACATGTTTTAGATCACATAACATAATATAACGTAACATACTGTAACTTCACAATTCACATACATTGCACAGTTTAATCCACCTCACATCCAAGCAAGGAAGATAATAGGATTTCTATTTCACAGATAAGAACTTTGAGATTTGGGTGTATAAATGATGATACTAAAGAAAGATGGATATTTTACCATCAGTCAATTTTGTGGTCTTACAGCCAATAGAGATTTGATTAGACAGTAAGAACTAAAAGTTGCTAGGCTACACTAGAATTTACACAGCAGAATTTCTTAGCGGAATATAACCTTTTACTCTCCCCAGTTTCACTCTGATTTGGGGGATTTCTCATCTTTCCCCTTAGCCATATGCCTCTCTTTTTTTTCCTCATCTTTGCACAAAGCTGTACATATCTCTGCTGAGTCCAGCGTAAGGCAAGGCTTTCCGACACCAACGTGGAAGGAGAGCCCTTGCCCGGCCCACAGCACCAGCAGTTAGCACTCTTTCGGGAGGACAGTGCAGCCCTCCCCCTGGTTGAAGCTGATTAAGTCAACGCTCCGTATCCAACAGAGGCCTGCTCCTTTGGAACTTTGAGTCAGAACGATCGATCTAGATACAGTGTGAGCAACTGGGCTGACTTGTCTTCCCGTTTCCAAAGAAGAATCGGGTAGAATGACCAGTTTGAAATTAGCCAGAGGTCTCATCTCCAGTTGTAGGAACAACTGGGCAGTTAGATATTTCTCAGCCACACATGACCCTTCATCTATGCGTACTGCAGATAAGACAGGATTTAAGTAGCTCCAGATTCCATGGTGTCCGTGAGAAGGTGCCTAAGACGGGTTGGTGAGAAGGGAAAAATTGGCACATATGTTACTTTGAAATACATCACTCTAAGGAGTGGAGGGAGCATTAGGGGATCTCTCATTTCTCTCTCCCACCTCCACCCTCCCTCCTTCTCTGTCTCTTTCCAGCATAACCGATCTCGAAGGCAGCAGCCCCGCAGAAACCATCCAGGTTTTGCCCTGGTATTTGACACGGGTACCTCTCCAGCTTCTCAGTGCAGGTTTTCTCAATGGCATTTAATCACCAGACCAAATAAAAACCCAGGTGAATGCAGTTCTCAAGATACCATAATCCTAAGAAAAACACATGTTAAAAGTACATAATTCACTTTTTAATCAGGAGCTTACATTGTGAAGTAGGCTAGATCTACATGGATCAAGCTGAGCCAGAACCCAGTGGTATTCAATCTGTACATGGTCTATAAAATTAAAATTGTACCTTTTTTTTTCTTTTTGTAGATAGCTTGGGGGCTGCATTTATTCAGAAGCAGTAGATTTTCGACTTGAGAATCTGAAATTCTTCTGCAAACACCAGGAATGCTTTCTGAGGCACATCTAATTCTTCACCTCTATGGTCACGGAGCAGAAAGAACAGGATCTCCTTTGAAGGAGTTGCGTTGATTGCTAGAAGATATTTCTTAAATATCTTCTTAAAGTGTGTGACACCTTTCATCCCCAGACAACCACGAACTCTGCCTATTTCTTATGTAATCAGAGAGTGATCACTCACTGGGCAGGAACCTTGTGCTCCACACCTTCTTTCAGTTACTAATTTACTATTAATTTTCAATAAGTGAATAAATCATATAGCATTTACACCACATTATTCATTTTAATAACTGTTATCGCCTTCTACAGACCTGTGCTTCTGTGACTAGTGACAAGTGAGCTGCAGATTTGGACATTAGTTCCAGAAATCTGGGTTACATTTGGTTAAATGTACTACTTAGACTAGGAGCCTCCTGGGTACCAGGACCCAGACCCAGAGAGAATTGTTAACAGTTTATTATTAAATAGAAAAACATTTCATTATTGGAGTTAGCAATCATCAATCAATAAAGCAATTGTGAAGTACTGGCCAGAACAACTACCTCCTTTTTCCTGTTATCCATTTATATCTTATATGGTTATGTTCTAACAATAACGATAACTCCTTCTATTGCGGAAAAGCCAAACCCCACATAGCCTGTTAGATCCACGTGCCTCAAAATTTCCTAAATTCTTCTTTTAAGATTTTATTTATTTTTAGAGAAAAGGCATGGGAGGGAGAAAAAGAGGAAGAAAACATCTGTGTGAGAGAGACACATCGATCTGTTGCCTCTCGCATGCGCCCCAACAGAGCACCAAACCTGCAACCCAGGCACGTGCCCCGACCGGGGATCAAACCGACGACCTTTCACCTCGAGGAAAGACACCCAACTGACGGAGCCTCACTGCTCAGAGCTACATTTCCTGAATTCTTTACTCTAATACAAGATTTTAAATTAGTGGATAACATTTCAGCTTAATGTGTTTTGTAACAGTGCAGAAACCATCCGTGTGGAAGTTAGTGTCCCCGTCCTCATCGTCATCATTGTCCTCAAAAGCCCATTTTCAGCTTTTGAAGCCTAGGCTGTATTTGCGCTAGCTGGCTGTTGAAGGTAATGTCGATTGTAACTGATTAATTGACATACTTACGTACATTTAAAGTCCCAGGCTGCTGGTAGAGAAATATATTTTTATTCATATAATAACTATTTATTGAGTGTGTGCTTTGTGCCCAGCAATGAGCTAGCTGTTGAAATGCAATACTGAAAAAGACAGACACGGGCCCTGCCTTTGAGGCACTTACATTCTAGTACGAGGACCAGCAACCAAATAAATAACATTATCTAATTAAGATCGCTGGATGAATAGCTGTCTGTGCTTTCAATTCACTTGAATCAGATTTCCAAAACCACTCTCATCTTTGAGCATTATGCTGCAGACATCAATCAGAGAATGGCCACACGTTACTTTTCTTCAAGAGCTCACTGTTCATCCATCCATCCATTCGTTCCTGGAATAGTAGTGTCTTAAGCACAGAGCCCTAAACTGAGCATGGAGGGTAAGCGGGAAGAGAGCGGTTGGTGTTTTGTTGTTGCTGATGATGATGACTAACGGGCGAATCGTGTATTTTTAACAAATCACTTGCTTTCTCTAGGATTCAGTTGCCCTGTTGCTAAAACTAACTCCTTTATAAAATGAGGCAACAATACACAATATGATCTCTGGGATCACTACCACCATATTTCTCCATGTGTAAAGAAGGCAGGAATAAAGCTGGAAACTGATCGCTGGGTGCCCATGGGTGAAGACTACGCTCCTGACAGAGCCCCAGAGGGAGCACCAGGAGGTATGAACTGTGGTTCTAACAGAGCTGACTTTGTAAACTTGGGCAAGTGGGTGAACTATTGGTCTTGATTTGCTCTGAAATGAGGGGAAATGGAAGATATTTGCATCTTTCTTATTGTTTGTAGCAACATAAACTTTTCTTCTGAGAATTTAACACAAAATCGATAAAAGAGAAACGTGGTAGGGACACAGTGACAAGGAGTTCACAGGAAGATGGGGGTAAGAGGGTGGTGTGGGGAGGTGAAGCCCTGCCAGCTCAGCCTGTCTTACTTCACTACCGGCGGTGACCCCCGAAATACCTCTTTGGAACCCCTTGGGTGATGCATAGTTTGAGAAACTAAGTCCCTTCCTTGCTAATACTACATGGGTTAATATAGCCACCATGGGGCCAGATCTCCTAAGGGTGCAAAGTGGAATAGTACCATCACCGACTCAATTCAACCAGCTCCCAGTCAACAGCAAGACTGGAGAGAGGCGTCTGATGGTCAAGGAGCTTGGAAACCTGTGCAAGAGACTAGAGTCTCCCCTACAGCCCCTCACTCCAGCCCCAACCTGCACCCACTGTGTGCAAAACATCAAGTCCCACCACTAGGTGGAGCCAAGATCTTAGCAGAAGGAAGAGTGTTGAGGTCCCTGGAAGCCTTTGCACAAGTTGCAGGAGAACTGAGTCCCTTGTGAGGTTAAAGGAGAGAGCATTGTGGGACATGAAATTGGTCTCTGCCCACAGAGATTGCTTGAACTGAATTGAGAAATCACTTCTCCATCCTTTGTGAATTTAAAAGCAAAGGCTTAAGGGTTTAAGCTACTGACTGGTCCCCATCACCACCTGCAGAGCTTTGGGAGGTTCCATTCAGACGCTGCTGTAATAGGAACAAGTAATATTCCATAGGAAGAATGTGTGAACATGAACGTCATCAAATCCAACCCTCTCAAAGTGGCCTTCTAACCTTGATTTGTACACCAAGTGATGGGGAACTCAAGAACACTTGAGGAAGTAGCCTGTCTCCTTTCCGCCACCTTGATTTACCACAAAATTCTTTCCTTATACTGAGCCAAAGTTTGGTCCCCTGCGGCTTCTATTTTTTGTTTTTGATTCTAGTCTCTAACATTTCAGGGGATGCGCCAAGTTATCTTCTCCACAGTCCTTCAAGTATTTGAAAAGAGCCACCTGTTTCCTGGGCATCCTTGCTTTTCCAGACCCCAACCTCTTCCTTATTGCTTGATCCCTGAAACAGACTACAATCTTTCCATTGTGACACTAGAATCATCTTTCTAGCAACCGGCTGATGTGACGTAGCAAGGAATTTTGATCTTAGGTAAACAGCTGCAGCCGGAGTGAACAGAGCCTCGTCCTAGAGTGATGACTGAGTTGAGGGGACCGGAAAGCAAAAAGGCATGGTAAAGGCAGAAAGTGTGGGAAATGGAGCCAGGAAGGGTGGGCCAGGCCAGGTTGGGAAAGGTCACATATTCTGCCTTGTCATCCATCTGTCACCCGCCCATCTTTGACTTATTCTACCTACAAATATCTACTAAGGGATTGGCACTGTACTCAGCCTTGGGATGCATATAGTGAGCAAAACAGACTTAGTCCTTGCCCTTAAGCAGTATGCATTCTAGTGGGGAAAACACAGGCATTAATCAATGAAATCATATTAAATTATATTAAAGGGGCAGCGAGTGTAAGTGCAATGTAAGAAGGGGACTGGCCAGGCTGGAGAAGGCACAGCCAGGGAAGGCTTCCCTGGAGCGAGGACAGTTTCAGTTGATACCTGAAGGTAAAGATGGCTGGACAAAGAGAAAGTGGTGGAGAAGAGCATTACCGACAAAGGGAACAGCAGGCGCAAAGGTCCTGAGGCAGAGAAACGGGAAGGATGCTGAGGCTCCTGGAGGGCAGAGGTGAGGACAAAGTGATGAGAGATAAAGCTGAGCAGGGCAAGATTAGGGGACCTTAAGGGCCAAACGAACAGTTTAACCTTCACCCCATGCTCAGCTAGAAGCCACTGAAGAAGCATTACCACAAGGTTTTTGCAGTAAGAGACTGAACTAGGCCTGTGTTTAGGAAGGCATTGTGGCAGCAGGTGCGGGAGGCTGGACAAGGGACACGCTTGGCACACAGAGAGCCTGGGGCTGCGAGAGTAGAAATAACTAACTGTGAGATGATGCGGACGGAATCCACAACCCTGTCAGCGATGACCTCACAGCTCCAGAATGTACCAGAGAGGAAGCTAAGCAGCTACTCTGTCTCTGCAGGACCAAGGCTCTGCAGGGAAGGGATTTAAATGACTTGTTCAAGGTCACACGGCTAGTTGGTAGCAGAGGGAGGCTGGGAAGCAAGATCCAAATTAAACAACAGATTTTTAGTCATCCCACTTTTTTTTTCCTGGGAAAGATAACTTGGGCACATCAGGAGTGGATATCTAATTATGTGCTTCTCAGACAAGGACACGCGGGGGCTAAAACCACCAAATCACATGCTTCTTCAATAGGAACCAGGGTTTCCGCAGCACCAAACCTTTCGTGGGAGACCTCTGCATTTTATTTTATTTTATTCTATTTTATTTTAATTTTATTTTTTAAATCCTCTCCTGAGGATGTGTGTATTGATTTTAGAGAGAGAGGAAGGGAAAGAGAGAGAGGAATATCAATGTGTGGTTGCCTCTCATGTACCCCCTACTGGGAACCTGGCCTGCAACCTAGGCATGTACCCTGACTGGGAATTGAACCAGTGACCCTTTGGTTCACAGGCTGGCGCTCAGTCCACTGAGCCACACCAGCCAGGGCTTGATCCTCTTTTTGATGGAAGCTGCTGTGCTAAACTCAGAAAAGCGCAGAGAAAGACAGATATGTGGGTGCCTTTTTTTCTGACATAGGCGTCTTGGTACTTATGAAATATTTCTCTGCACACTTTTTTTATGGTGAGAACATGCCTTCAGTCTTTATTACTATGAGTAATACAGAGAAGTCAAAATCTGAGGTGCCGTCATGAAGCCCCTCAGTACATTGGGAGAAGGCCCAGCTCCTTCCCGTACAGAACGTCAAGCACATACTTGTGCCAGGCACTACCCCGTGTGTTTTACATTTAGTCCATGACCTGAAAGGCGGGCATTACTGTCACTTCTGTTTTCCACGTGAGAAACCGATGCTCAGGTTGCTGAGGCCACAGCCACAGACACGAGGCAGGTGAAAGAAGCAAAGACAAGTTCACTTGCTCACAAAGTGCTTGCTCTCTGCCCACTACACAGGACCACCTCCCTGCCCAATTGCTTCACTTGGGGTGACGGGTGGCTGCCACTCTCAGTTTGTGGGGGAACATGACCCTTGCCACGGGAAAGAAGAAGCAGAGGAAACCCCACCCCACCTTCCTGTCCCTATTCTCACTTTTTCCACTCTTGTCCAGCCACTGTGCTCACCTCCGCCTGTGGCAGAAGTTCAAAGTCAAGGTCCTGGAGAAAACCTTGGCCACTCAACATTCTCCTTCACAAACTGGTGGGAGGGAGGGGCACAGGGGGAGCATTTCCATCGTCCTTCAGTGGGTCCCTGAAGCCCCACAGGGAGGAGAGGGGACAGCTGGGCTACGCAGACACTGTTCTCTCCGCAGCCCTCCCTGTCTCAGGCCTGGTCCTCCATCACACATAACCTTCACCTGGAATCTAACCTTGAGCCTCCTCCTGTTTCACTGGGATTTGAGCAAATTACTTCCTCACATTTTATTTAGATTCTTTTTCATTACTGAGGGAAACCTTATTCAGCACTTTGGACTCTAAAAGGTACATGGGCGACTGTGTTTCTGCCCTTGATCTACATGGTCCAACCTCCCGCTCCCTCCTTTGCATGCCCCTCCATCACCCCCACACCCCTACCCCTACCCCCACCCCATTGCCACAGCCAGGGTTCCCTACTCTGTGCCCTGCCCCTTCAGCCCTGACCCCCTCTCTGTTCCTCCCACTTGTTTCCCCTTCCAACCCCAGCAAGTGTGCCAGGCCTGTGTCTGTGTCTTCAGAAGGTCACAGCAACAGCTCTCCATCACCGCCACTTCACAGAGGACGCAGCTCTGAGTGAGGCCAACACCAGTCAATCTGACAAACCAAAAGATGACTTGCATCTTCCAGCTGCCCTGTTCCCCTGGGGAGGCCCTAGGCCCTCTTTCCTCCTTCCTCACACTGCCCCCTTCACCGAAAACCTGAGGAACAGAAAGATTCACAATGATGGAAAGATCTCCATTCATTCATTTGCATGATAAACAGTTTCATGGCCTACTTTGTCAGGCACCAGGATAACAGGTGAGTGTGATTTCATCCTTGACCTTGGGCTGGCATTCTATCCCAGAGAACACCATGTCCGAAGGCAGTGCTGACTGGCACAGATGGGGGTGAAAAGCCACAAGGCAGTTTGGGACAGCTTGCAGATTAATGTGTCTGGCAGGGAGGGACAGACACACAGACCACAGGGGCTACACAGGGGCCAGATCATGGCAAGAATGAGTGCCCCATAATAAGACGTTCAGACTTCACCCTCTGGTCACCAGGAACTAAAATAGTCTTAACCAGTATGGGGACAAGGTCTGAAATGCATTCTAAAAATGGCATTTTGGGGTCAGAAACAACGGCTTAAGTTACCGCCTTTCCCAGGAGAGGTTTATACTCTAATTAAAGAGTCAAGACTCTAGCTAAATAAATGAAAATCTAACATTAGAATTCAGGAATCACAGTACAGGCAGGGGAGGGATTTGGGGAAGATGGAATGAGCCCTTCATCTATGGAAGTCACACCAGGAGAATCACTCAAAGCTGGACTTCCACATTCCCTACACCCTGCCAGTCTGCCTGCCCCTTTTCCGTGACTGGGAGAACATTAACATCAGAAAGAAAAAAAAAAACAAGGTCCCTGAGCCCCCACCCCCAGCTCCCTCCTCCTTTTGTTAAAATTTTCTGTAGAAAGCAAGGACTGAGAGGATCAAAGCATCCGCTTCCTTCCCTTTGATGTGTGGTCAGAGACAGGCTCTGATGTCAGAGGCCTGTTGCATTTCATTAGACCCTGATATGAAGCTTCCTAGAGGTCAGGGCCACACTCTTTAACCTGGCTTCAACCAGGTTCCCTTTGCTGGAAGTATCAGCGATCGCCAGCTCCCTTCAGACCCATTAGGAAGTTAAACAGGTAAAGAAATTGGAGTGTAAATATCCTTTCTTGCTTGATACTGCTCTCTCCATCATGGGGCCTCTTCTCAAACTTGCTTTCTGGCCCAAACAACCCTCATTCTACATTCTGTATTCCTATGCCTTCCTCATGTCAGATTTTGGAGCTTCAGGCAGGTATGGAAAGGGGCAAGGTTTGGTATGAAGCACGTCATTTTTAGCTGAGAGCTCCCTCTCTCTCTCTAAAACATCGCCTGCAAGCTCAGCTGATTGCCTGCTCTGGATTTCCCTTTGGCCACATTAGGGGACCTCTGGGCAATGGCCCTAGATTTGCTAGTGGTATTGGAAGAACCACAGTACAAACTCCAATTAGCCTCTCTCTAGAGGAAACATTTAACCGTACATTTTCTCCTGTTTATAAGACAAATGGTTTAAGCTGCACACACAGCACTTAGGCCCAAAGGAACGTGTTTCTTGGCAGTTTTTGATTACAGGCTGCATTCAGAATTTGCTGCGGGAAAGCGCTTTTGATGGAAAACCGAAACTTCCATGAGTCAGGTCAGCTCACTTTCCAGGCCGAATCCAGGGCTCTGGCAAATCCCTGGATTTATCACCTCCAACCCACTTCCCCCTTCCCTCCCTCCAGCTTCCTTTCTACCCTGTCCCCACCCCTACCTCAGGACGGAACTCATCTTATCTGCAAAACGGGGAAGTAGTCCTTAATAGCACTCAGTGGGTGCCAGACCCCCGCCCCCAAATACTTTCTTAGGACATCTTTTTTTCAAATGAGAGTTGTTCTGCCCTGGCTGGGTGGCTCCATTGCTTGGAGCACTCATCCCCCGTACGCCAAAGAGTTGCAGGTTTGATCCCCGGTCAGGGCACATGCCTGGGTTTCAGGTTCCATTCCCAGTAGGGGAGCATATGGGAGGCAATCGATCGACGTTTCTCTCTCACATGGATGTTTCTCCCTCCCTCTCTCTCCCTCTAAAATCAATAGAAACATATCTTTGAGTGAGGACTAAACATAACAATTTTTTTTTTTATTTAAAATAAAGAGAGTTGTCCTTCAGAAGGGAAAAGAAAGCAAGAACTCTGCTGGATTTCCTTCTAATTACTTCATGCTTTCATAATTCTTCTTCTCCATGACTTGAGAGTTATCCTCTGTTCGGTGCCCAGAGCTCCTTAGTCTTCCTCCAGCGCTGCGTGGGCATGGGACTCGTCTCCGTGAGTCTCAGGGCTGGGCCTGCGCCTTCCTCTCTAAGCTGCTCCGGCCCCTTGTTCCGCTCAAGTCCTGTCCCTGTTTGTGGAGAGCAAGGCGGAGGCACCTGCACTGTCATGGCCCCAGTGGCCTTTCCTTGAAGGACTTTTCTCCCTGTCTGTCTTTGGGAGAAAAAAAGTGAAGGGAAAAACCAAATGTGGGAAATGTACTGCATCCTTTTACCTGAAGCTCTTCGATGTCCAGGAGACAGGCAACCTGTGCTTAGCACCTGGCTCCACCTCTCACATCCAGGTGACTTTGGCAGCTCCCTTAACCATTCTCAGCCCAGTGTCCCCATTCATAAAACCTACTCAGAGCACTGTGTGGGGATTACGCGAACCAAGACAATCTTCACTTCCCTTTGAAAATTGTCTCTCTCCTCTTCCTCTTTCTCCCCCTCATCTCCACTCTAGCCAGCACAAGCTGATAATGGCCTACCCTACTTGGGCTTCGGTCTGGGCCTTTCACTGTGGCTAGAATGCCCTTTCCCTACCTCCTTGCTATCCTGTCCTGTCCTGTTTTCCTGTCCTGTCCTGTTCTGTTTTTCTGTCCTGTCCTGTTTTTCTGTCCCATCTTATCCTTAAAGCTCTAGGAAAGCTTCTCTGAGAGTTGCTAACTCCCTCCTCTGTGACTCTCCAGTATTTCAAATATACGTTCTGATGTGATAAATACTGCAAGTTTATCAACCTCTTTCAACTAGACTTAAGAGCTCCTCAAGGCACAGATCAGTCTTTTTGTGTCTTTCTTCCCTTATACAGCACTTCCGTTCATAATAATAGCTTCCTTTAATTTCCTTTTTGCTCACTCACAAATGTTCATGGAGCACCTGTAGTAGTCTGTAAAGCCTGTTAACAATGTTTACCGTATGTATATATCCATACATTCTGAAAAGTCTAATAATTGCAATTTTGAAAACACAGGATGCTCGTATCCATCTGCCCTCTGGGCTAGTCACTGGGCCTTCATAGATTGGCAAATGCCTTGATTCTTCGCCTTCAATACTGAGCAGGATCCATAAGGGAAAAAAAAATCTCCCTAAAACTCATTATAATGAAAATTAAGAGCATCAGTAACAGCTTCTAAGGAGAAAAGAAGACTGACTACAAAAGAACAAGAATCTAATTGATATCAGACTTCTCAACACTGAAAACAAGAAACCAAAGGGGTAATTAACATCTTCACAATGTGGCAGGAAGGAAAGAACTTTGAACCTGAAATCCTATAGTCTGCCGTGACCTGAGGAGGGTGCACGAATTGAAAAGACTGATCATCTCTTTTCTGTTTCTCGAGGTTGGATGAGAGAGAACATGAGAAGTGGATGCCTGAGTTGGTATTGCAGCAGAAGATACGAGGAAGAGAGAGAAGTCTTGTTCCCCCAGACACTCTGTTCCCAGGATGATGTACGTGCTCTCCATTCCCTGTCCCTCCTGAGCCAGCTGTGCCACCAACTAGGGTTGTGATGGTGGCAGCCAACCCCATATTTAATGTGCTGCTTCTATTTCCTCCAATCATTGGCTTCCCCACTCCCTCCTTCCCTCCTGGTGACTGGAGCAGCCATGGCATCCCATGTCCTGTGAACCAGTGAGAGAGTGTCCAGGAAACATTTCTAATCACACTCACCAAGTTCTATAGAAACCATAAAGTTGGCCCAAAGGAACCTGGAGTGGCCAGGTTCCAGGTGTATGTCACCTGACTATGGAAGCTCAATTTCTGGGTCTTCGTTCTTAGATGTATTCTGGTGGTCAGATGTAACAGCGACAGAAATGAGGGTAGTGGTGGAGGGAGAGTTGGTCCTGGAGGCTCTAAGAATCAGCTTACTTTCATCTAATGCATAGTGTTCCTGTTGCATCCAGCACAGTTTTGGTTATGAGTAATAAATCTCTTTGTTTCAGTAATAGATCATTAAAGTTGGTACTTTTACTTTTGGCAAAACATAAAGAGGAAAAGTGAACCTACATGGTCTGGAGAGTAGGGCACACATCAAACACAAAAACCAAACCTAGGAATTAGCAAACTGTTAGAGAGAGGCTTTGACCAATTGGACAAAGTGCTGAGTCTTAGTGGTTAGGCACTGGGCCAGGTGCTGGGGAGCAAGACAGGTCTAGTCACTTCTGTCATAGTGCTAGATAATTTCCAAAGGTGGCTGCCACCATCTTCCCCCCTTCCCCTGTGTGCATACCACTCCTCTGTTGATGAGTGCTTATTTCCCCTCCCCCTTGAATTCACAACTGCTTTGACCAAGTGAAACCCTGGGGTTTTTAAGACTTGCCACTTCTACTTTCCTCCTCTTAGTATCCAGCATCTATGCTGTGAGAAGTCCAAGTCACATGGAGAGGCCATGTGGAGGTGCTCCAGTCAACCCCCAGCTGAGCTTCCAGCTGGGAGCCTGACCCAGCTGGAGCTACATGGATAAGCCATCTTAAACACATCGACCTAGTCCAGACCCCAGGTGACTAAAACAACAGCGGACACCATTTACAGCAGGAGAATCACCCAGGCGAGGCCAGTCATCCTACAGAATCATAGGAAAATCCTTGTTTTAAGGCACCAAGTTTTGGATGGCTAATTAAACTGGAGTAGGTGGTAACTGAAACACAAAGCTTAGAGAAGACAGGTATTAAATAGGAGATGATAGTAAAATGTGATGGGTGTGCAGGGTACTATAAGGGTACAGAGTGTGTCCCCAAGTTGAGAGCCTAGGACAAGTTAGAGTTAACTGAGAAGCTGATATGAGTGACAGAGGGAAAGGCATGTGTAAATCCAAGAAAGAAAGAGTGCAGGGCACATCTAAGAAACATAATTTTACTGCAACCTAATCTTGGTGTGTGAGGAGTAAGACGAGAAGAGGGCAGTGGTATTTAAATGTTAGAAATCATTATAAATGCAATGGGAGGACTTTGAAGGATAGTAAGGCTGAAAAGTAACGTGAAATGATGTGTGATGTTTCACCTTGACTGCTGTGTAATGTGTGTGAGTTCTAAAAGCTACAGCCAGTTTTTATTGTACCTTTTTTTTTTTTTTTTGGTGACTTGATGGGAACACAGAGAATATTTGGGGTGTGAAACTCCCATTGCACCCTTGACTTGTTGGAGGCACATGGCACTTCTGTTCTTTGCCACAGCAGCTCTGGTCCCCAGCCTTGGCTGCCTCTAAGTTAGCTGCTGGGAGGGACGGGGACTGATGGTTTCCATATGAGCTGCCTTTACAAGGCTCTTGGCGTGGACTGGTACATCTCCATCTCCAGTGTTAAAAATTGTTGATCAGTCTATCCCAACAACCCACCAGAGACGCCTGCTGTCTTCCAGGAAATTCCATGCTCCCAGGGCCAAGCCCATTGTTTGAATGCCCCTGAACATCTCCTGAGGAGCTGCCCTAAAGCCCAGCCAAGGAGAAGAAAATAGATACGGATCCAAAGAGACTGGAAAATTTGGGCAGGAAGCTATAAAATGAGATGCAGCTTGGAAAAATACAGACTGTTACATCTGGGAGAGAAAATAATATATCATTAGCAATCCCTGCACCGCCCCTCCCCCAGCGAATATACATTCAAGCATCGGAGCAGAGGCAAATTCTGTCAGGCCAACAAGGTTTAAGCTTCAGTCCTTCAGTTGTATCGACCCATTCCAAGCCCTTGGGAGAGGCTAGCAATGTGTTCTTCACATGTTTTTGTAACTTTGCAAAGATAAGCTATTTTTGCATATTTTCTTCATTAGGACCCCCCAAATTGTATAAGCTTCATGCTACATAAAGCCTGGATCTGCCTCTGGGCTGGCTGAAAATTTTTATCACCATTGTTTGGTGACAATGTTGGTGGCCACTCTGCTATAGAAGAATCTCTCTTGCTAGCTTATGAGACTTTGTGAGAATACATATGTAGTGAGTTAGGCTCAAACCCTTCCAGGGCGCATCTTTGGGTAAGGCTGTGGGTGAATACTGAGTTGGGTGTGTGCAGGCTGAGCTACTGCATCATGTGACTTGAAGACTGGTCTTCCGCAAAGTCATGAAATTCAGGAATTTGTTCTGACTCCACCAGCCTTTGTGACGCTGAGCTCTCATGGAGTGTTCCTGTGTCCCTTTTACCAAGTCTTTCTTGTCTTTAGTGGCAGAGCCTCATAGGCTCTGCTCACACCGAAGTAGATAGGTGGATAATCGACCAAAGGCACCTTAGGATGGAGATGGCCGTCTTCATGTTACTAGGATTCAAAGCCTTAAAGAGCTATATTCCACTAGTAGAATTAATTTCAGGAAGGGCTAGTATGGACCCATAGGGTTTCTGAGAAGCACCTCCAAACCATGGTGGGCATGACAGTTGAGCTGTCCCTCTGTGAGGGGTGACTCCCAGAGTCTAGGAGACACCACACTCCCAGGAAGAAAGCTTGGAATGACTTTTTGAAATTTCATACATAGTTTTGATTATTTTCCACACCAAAAATGTTTTCAGCTATTTCCTATGGAGGGAAATTGCCCCTATAGGAGGATACAGATAATTATCCTGTGGTGTCCAGCCCCACCCTGCCGCTGGTCACCTGCCCCCATGGGTCCCTGTACCCCCGTTGGAGAGGCACACTTTCAGTCACTTAGCGTGAAGCTTGCAGGAGCAGCTCTGGCTCAGAAGAAAACTTTCTCACAGCACAGGACAAGAAGGGACCTCCAGGACCTGGAAGGGTTTCATGATTTCTACTTCAAACTGCAGGCCTCCCGGCCTGGGCCTCTTAGCCAGTCCCCTAACAGACAGTCGGCAGATCCAGCACCCTGACATGGACAGGCTGGCTTTGCTCTAGGCGCCATGGAAACATGGGGAACAGTGTTTGTTGGCAGTGGAGGTGTGCCTGGCTTGGCTGAGCGTGGGCTCGCTCTTTCAGAGTCCTGGAAGGGGTGCCTTAGCCAGGGAAGCCCTACTCATTGCCAAAGCCTGGAATCCGCCCCTTTCGCAGCCATCACAAACCGGGCCTCCCGGCTGGCTCTGGGTGTCCTTCCTTTTTGTGCATTTTCACCTGAAGTTTAATGACACCACATTTACCAAACAACAGTAACTTCCAATTAATAGAGGCGGACTCTGGACTCCTCACACTGAGCAAAAAGGTGACTCAAGTGGGATTGGTCTTTGACCCTTTCTTGACTATTTTCACGTCCCCTCCACTTGTTATGTCCTTTGTTCCCCCATGGGGGTTCCCTCTCCTCCAGGTCACAGGGCTCTGGCGATTCAGACTTAGGCTCAGCTCCTGTAACCACGCAAATGTACAGTGGGGGCCTGGGACGTGGTGGCTCACTCCTCTTAGCAATATCCGAGAAGGTTTCAGCAAGATGCGAACTTAACACTAACAAATAGCCCTTTCGCGGTAGACTCTGCAGCATCTGCAGAGGGATTTTGTCTTGTCTTGCAGTGGGCCTTCCCAGCACCCCTCAAAGCATCACTCTCCTTATGGAAAAGGCAAGTTCCCCCCAGGGTCCCTTCACTGGGCCTTAGGATGACGTAGGAGCACAATCTGCCTGGGGCAAAGCTCGGGAATCCCAAGCTCTCAGTGTTGCTCGTTGAGCCCGAGTTGATATTTTGGGAGATGGAGATACATATTTCCCAATCCTGGAGGAGTTCCTATGGGCCAAGCTGTATTCCTTCCATGGCATGGTAACTGCTGTAACGTTGTCCCTACATAAAGCTTGTGAAGACACCCAAGAATCTGCACAAGCCGCCTGCCCACTCCTCCCAGGTTAAGTGCTGAATGAGGAGATCCCCAGCTAGACAGGCCTCTGGGGCCTTGGTGACCAGTTCACCCTGCCTCTTAGGAAACCAGCCCCAGCCAGTGAAGTGCATGGAATCCCGTGAAAAAGGGCCCAGCCTCCTCTGAGACATTAGCTGGTCAGACATCTCTTAGGTCTGTCCCTTGACCTGTTACTAGCCATCCAGTGTCTGAGGCCACATTGTTCCCTGACTTCTTTCCACATTTTCTCTAATTCTGTTCTTGTCCTCTCTACCCACCCGCATGCTCCCAGCATCCTGCCCTTCCTCCAGTCTGAGTCATGTCTCAGACTTCCTGCTTTGTTCCCCAGATGCTCCTTCCAGGCACTGCTCAACCAGGGGATGTGAACCCCGCTTTTGTGCAGCATCCTATGCAGCCCTGCCCAGGAATAGGCCAACCACGCAGGGTTTCCCTAACTAGGGTGGCAGCAGAAAGCCAGCCTCACACAGTGGCTCCTACCTGTCCAAGCAGATTGGGGGTGGGGAGAATTCCAATCATTTCAGATGAATCCACATTACGGGGAGAATGCCAGCTGTGAGTTAAGAGCAGATAAGCAACAATGCCAAGGGGGGACCAGGAGAGGGGTGACACTGAACATACTCACCTATTTCTATTTTTGTCACTTTTACCTTTAGCTCAATGAATGTGATCTGCGGCCCCATTATTCTCATTGGTGAGTATGAGAGGCCAAGAATAAAACAGTTAATTTCCAAGTAAGCTTGGCTCTGAATGCGGAGAGCCTCTCGGCATCAGGGCTAGCCTCGCTCCCCGTAACAGCCTCTGGCAGGAAACGGAAAGCCTTCATACTGGCTGTTTTGCCTCACCTTCAACTCTAGCCTGTTTGCGTGGGTTTGACTCGGTTGGCATATGTGTGAAGGCATCTGTCTGTTTCTCTCATTCTACTTTGGGCTGAAAGTGATTTATTCCAAAATCTGTTATGTATTTAGGCTATGTCATGCCCTGCATACTGGGTTTCACTGCTCTTCCCGTAACTCGTACAATTAATTATCCTTTACATTCGGGCTCTTAGGGGTTGAGCTGGCATGAAGCGTACATATTGGGCAAGAATAATATGCAGATGGCATGTCACAACTGCACCAAGAGTTAACATTTAAGTAGTTTGCAAAGCGCTTCCACACGGAATACCGCCCTCGGGCCTCACAGTAACCCCCTCGAGGTAGGTAGCAAAGTAAAAAGGAAAAAAATCATGGCTCCCATTTTACAAATGATAAATAGGGGACTCAGAGAACAAGTGACACAATTAGAACTTGGGATTCCCAACTCCTCTTAAGAGTTCATAAGCTGAAAAATACGCAACTTTAGCTCCTGGGGTTCTTTAGTTGCTTAGCTTGAAGTTCTCTGTCATTTGCCTCCATTGACTCATGTAACGTCTTTATTGAGGTATAACTGACACACAGCAAACTGCACAGAGTTAAAGTGTACGGCTTGATGAGTTTTGACATGTGTATATAGCCACAAAATCAACACCGTGATTAAGATAACGAACATATTCATCATCCCCACTCCAAAAGTTTCCTTGGGCTTCTCTGTAACCCCCCTTGTCACTCCTCCCCTCCATCCCCAGGCAAACATGGATCTGCTTTCTGTCACATATATTAGTTGGCATGCCTTAGAATTTATATAAATGGAATCATGCAGTATGTATTGGCTTCTTTCATTCAGCATAATATTCATTCATGTCCTGACATATATCAATAATTAATTTCTTTTTTTTTTGCTGAGTACATTCTATATTCTAATATTGTCATTTGTGTGTCCATTCACCCTCTGATGAATATCTGGGTAATTTTTAGTTTGGGGCTGTAACAATTAAAGCTCCTATAAACATCTATGTACAACTCTTTCTACAGACAAATGTCTGCATTTCTCCTGGGTCAATATGCAGGAGTGGAATGTTTGCATCATATACTAGGTGTGTGTTTAACGTTTTATAAAACTTCCAACAATTTTTTAAAGAACTCAGACCATATTGCATCCACCAGTTCCTCCTACCCTCCTTGCCAATAAGAAGTATGATCTGTCTTTATTTCAGCCAATCTGGTAGGTACGTAGTAATATTTCATTGTAGTTCTAATTTACATTTCCTTAATGACTAACAGTATTGAGTGTTTTTTCACATGCTTATTTGCCATCTGTATATATTTTTGGCAAAGTGTTAACATCTTTTGCCCATTTTCTAATCGTCTTGTCTATTTTCTTATTGGTGAGTTTCGAGAGTTCTTTCTAAATACCAGATACAATTCATTTATCAAATATATGCTTTGCAATACTTATAGTCTGTGGCTTATCTTTTCATTCTCCTGAAGGCATTTAAAAAAATTTTTGCAGTGAGTCCAATTTATCAATTTGTTCTTTTGATATTGTATCTAAGAAATCTTGACCTAACCCACATTAACAAAAGTTTTCTCCAAATGTCTCTTCTAGAAATTTTATAGTTTTAGGATTTACATGTATATCTGTGATCCATTTTGATTTAATTTTTATATGGCAAGAGGTATGACTCCAAGTTCACTTTTTTTGCACGTGGATATCCAATTGATCTGCTGCGTGGAAGATCATTTTTCACCACCGTCTGCCATTACATCTTTGTTGAAATCAGTTAACCATATGTGTGTACTTCTATTGGCAGACTGTTCCCTTCCATCCATCCGACTGTTTGTCTTCATGCCAATACCACATTGTCTCGACTGCTGTGATGGTTAGTTTTGCGTGCCAGTTTGGCTAGGCTGTACTACCCAGTTATGTAACCAAACCACAGTGTAGGTGTTGCTGTGCAGTGTTTTGTAGAGTGTGTGTGTGTGTGCATGTGTGAAGGTGTTTTGTGAATGTGGTTAACATCTATAATTGGTTGACATTAAGTAAAGGACATTACCCTCCATAATGTGGGTAGGTCTCCTCCAATCATTTGAAAGTCCCGAAAAGCAAAAACTGAGGTCTTCTGGAGAAGAAATTCTGCCTTAAGACTGGAACATTAGCTCCTGCATGGGTTGCCAGCCTGCCCTGTAAATTTCATGCTTGCCAGTCCCCACCATCATGCGAGCCAACGCTCACTCTCCCTCCCTCCCGGCCACCCTCCCGCCCCCCCACCATCAGCTCAGCTCTTGTCTGTGTGGTTTCCATCACAGCCAGGGTTTCTCTGTTCTCTATCTGACAGCTCCAGGCTTAAATTACCTGTATAACTTGCAGCTGTATAACTTGCAGTCCTTGTAGAAAAAAAGGTTATTTTCACACTACTTCCAGTAAAATTCAAAAACTAAATCCCAGAAATGAGTCTCATTAGGCTAAGTCAAGTTACATGTCTACACCAGAGCTGAAAGCTGTGCGGTAGGATGTACTGGCTCGTTAGACCGGGCTCGTGTGGGCGCTGTCGGAGGGAAGAAATGCAAAGTGGAGGTGCGTGGAACGCCCACGTCCTTCTCAATGTCCTCTCTTGGTGGCCAGTGTTTGCAACCCCAGCATCCATTGTTTTCTTTTTCCATTTCTACTTACGACTCTTCTGTTGACTTCTGCCTTCTACTTTTTTTTTTTTTTTTATGTTTAAACCGCTTCTTTCCCCTGAAGAGGCAGCATCACACATGCTGGTCTCACCACACTGTCTTGTCCCGGATTGTTAGTCAGTTCTCCGCAGAGTTCGAGTTTATTGCTGTCACCACTGGAGTCTGCAACAGCTTTCCATTTGGCTTCTTTGTGAGTCTCATTAATATGCAGTTATCACCTCTCTCCAGACCATTAACAGACATTAACCCAAACCAAACTTAATAACAAAGTCTGAAGGTTCTGTGGTGGTAACTCTTTCAAAGGAAACGAAGGCACTGGACAGAGGAGGAATTTGGGTAGGAAAATAGAAATGGCCTCCTTTCCCAATACACAGTTTTCATCAAAAGGAGACCTTGCGAGGAAAATGAAAGAACCACAGTGTAGGGACAGAGATAGAAAAATATGTCCTAGCATCCGTGTCTGTAAATTTACGGTAAACTTGACAGCCATGAGGTTTAGAAGCCCAAGGCTGCATGCTACTGTCTACTTATTTATTTTTATTTCATCGAAGTAGAGTCTTCAATAAATATATTGCATTACCTTCGAGTGTACAACGTAGCGATGCAACATTTATATACCTTGTGATGCGATCACCACACTAAGTCTAGTAACCATCTGTCACCATGCAAAATTATCGCAATATTGCTGTTCAAATGAGAGGAGCAGTTGACAAAAGAATTTAGTTGTTGGCTGTTCTCCTTCATATTCTAAAATACTCACTTTTTGGTCGTAGAGGTGTCCCAAACCACTTTCCTTCTAGGCTGGTGTTTCAGTTTTAGTCTGAGTATCATGCAGAGTGTGATCTCCTTACCATGGCTGAAAAATACAGTCTTCACTGTCAGTCCACAGATGTATTTGTTTTACAAATTGGAGCTCGATCTTGACTGTTGTTCATAACCCTCAAACCCATTAATTCATGCCCTCTAGCATCTCTCCCCTGACGGCAACAGCAGCTTTCTGGCTGGCCTTCTCACCTGCATCCTTGTGACCCCCAACCCTGCCTCCTTACTAAAGTCAGAGGGAATCTCTCTAATGAGGTCCACTCACCTGGCTTTTTTCACAAACCAGCGAACTGAAGTGCGCAGAGAAGCGATGCAGCATGGCCGGCGTTGTCCCCAGCACACTGCTTTGTGTGTATGGAGGTAAGGAAGTAAGAATCCACTGAGCAAACTGAGAACGGAACTCTACATAGTTTGGCCGGATGCCCACTTCTGTCCAGTGAGTTGTGGGGGGAGTCATGTGAATTACCTCTAGGCGGGAGCATTTAATGGCCACGGTGGGACCCTTCTGTGTTGAGAGTGTGGCGACAGAGACTCCACCAGCCCAGGTTCCAGGGGAGTTACAATGAGCAGAGCTTTCCTGCTGATCTGTATCAAAATACCGTGTGAGCAGCCAACAAGCCTTTGTGGTTTTGAAGCACTGAGACTCTAGGGTTGTTGTTTACCGGGGCATAGCCTGGACTATTCTGACTGACAGAGGTGTTGGAGCTGGAAGAAGGGAGCTGTTGTTAACAACAACAAGAAAATCCACCCCAACGTGACCCCCAAAAATACGTGACATGGCGTATAGGCCTGGTGGTAGGTGGTGAGAAAACTGATATTGGAGGTTGGAAAGTTGACAATCCATGTTATTTAATGGGAAAATATTTGGTAAAGCTGTCGCCTTTAGTCATTTTAGAGGCATAGCATGCATCCACGGGTAAATACTTTATAGACCTATGAGAAGAGACTGTAAAACAGGATTCTGTACTGTGCACTCAGTTCAGTTGGCTGTATTTGGCAAAGTATGAAAAGAAAGAGATGCACTCGGAGGAGAATTGGCTTCTTAATCCCTTCACCTTTTTCACCCGGCCTCCCAGCCCCCTCCCATCTGGCAGCCATCAGTTTGCTCTCTGTGTCTGTGAGTCTGTGAAGGTGGAGAGAGAGATGAAGAAGTACAAATTGGTAGTTACAAAATAGTCACGGGGATGTAAAGAGGAGACAGTCAATAATATTGTAATAACTATGTATGGTGCCAGGTGGGCACTAGACTTACTGGGGGATTCACTTTGTAAGGTACATTCATGTCTAACCACTATGCTGTACACCTGAAACTAATATAAAATAACATTGAATGTCAAGTATAATTAACAAAGAAAAAAAAAGAATTGGCTTGTTTGCAAGCAAGAACGAAAAAGAATAGAGAGGATTCAAAAATTTAGAGACTAGTGGGTATGCAAGGTCAACTGCTTCTCAATTCTTACCTGAAAGGTAAGAATCCATCATGAGGGATGGGAT
The DNA here is from genome assembly GCA_007922815.1 of Macrotus californicus. Taxonomy (NCBI): domain Eukaryota; kingdom Metazoa; phylum Chordata; class Mammalia; order Chiroptera; family Phyllostomidae; genus Macrotus; species Macrotus californicus. The sequence continues at coordinate 32,857 of VMDR010002348.1, forward strand.
AGGGAGGGCAGGATGATAAGTAGGGAGAAATTGATAAAACTTTGAAAAGGCAACAAGGCAAGGGAACTACTCAATGTTTCTGTTTAATCTTAGACAGAAATTATTAAAAGAACTATAAAGTTGAAATTTGGGATAAAAATTTTAACCATGATACAACAGTCAGGAATACATTCAGATATTAGAAGAATTTTGATACTTCGTATTTTCCTTGAAAATTGTTGATTCTTTGTTTCATTAATGTTATTTGTTTTAACAAAGTTTATTTTCCATCGGTGTGAAATAACTATAAATCTCGGAAGGAGATCGAGCTTACAGCTACAGTGTCCGACTCCAGATCTTGGTAAATCTTAATGAGACATATTATTACTTTACTGTCATCTGGTGGCCATCTAGTTTAATTGCAGGAATATATATATATTTTAGCAAGAAAAACGAAATGTGTTGGTTTGTGTTACAGCCATAGGAATAGTTCCAGGTGTTTTTAAATTCCTTTATCCCTCTGTTTATTACTTTATTTTTTATCTTGTATATATAAACTATATACCCAAGATACTCAGCACATTTCTGTAGAAAAAGTGAGAGAAACCACTGAGCATTCCGAGGACCTGCAACGAGGATTTCAAAGCTTCCCAAACTCAGATAGCACAAGATATACACGAACTTCCATTCACTCATTTATCTGATATTCACACAGGTCCCCCTGTGTGCCAGGCATGATATCAGGTACTGAGGATTCTGAGACAGAAACTTGTCCTTGAGAGCCTTTCAGTCTTATAGGGAATAAAAAAATAATTTCAATACAGGAGGAGAGAGGTAACTATGGGTCAGGCTGGAGCATCCCAGGTGCACCGACCCTCATCTTGCAGGCGTTGTTAACCACTTCAGCTGAGCATGAAGCTCCTAGGAACAGCCCATGCATATGTTATACGGGGACCCACCCGAGACTTTCCTCTTTCCTCTCATTTTGGGTGCACTCAGTGTGGGGATTCAAATAAATAGTCATGCCAAACCGCTCAGGTCAGTGCCTGGAGTTCAGGAAGCACTTGAAATGCTAGCTAATGCCATTCCTCCATTTGGGTTCTTCCTCACCTGTATGGCAGGCACCGTGCCAAGAGCTGGAAATACTAAAATGGAAAGGCAGCCCCTGATTTTAAGGAGTTTGTGAGACCAGTGAAGGAAATAGATAAGCAAATAAATAATTTCAATGCACTATGGTCATTACTAGACTAGCAGATTACAAGGTAGGAGAGGGGGAACTATGTTCATCTGGGGGACTCAGATACCGCTAACCTTTGAACTGAACTGTCAAACATAAACTAGATTTGGCCAGGGTACCAAGAAGAAGAGCATTCTACGTAGAGGGCACAGCAAAAACAGGAGGTATAAGATCACATGACCTATTCAAGGAACTACAAGTAACTCAGGATTACTCATGTGTAAAGTTCAAGGAGAGAGAAGTTGGGACCAGAGTAGCTGGGCAACAAGATACACATCAGCAGAGGCCTTGCAGGACATACCAAAGAAATTAGACTTTATATGGTAGACCAGCAGTGACTCATACTGGTGACCTGAGGGCTTCATGGGTAAGAGGTGTTTTGCTTGGTTTGCACAGAGTTTTAAAAAGCAACATCCCCTAGACAGGTCACCGTGCAAACAGCAGATTGTGCCATCAACAGGCCAGGCCATGAGTTTGTGCTGCCTGTAGGTATCTGTGTTGGAAGCCCAGTTCAGCCCGATGGATGATAGGAACCCACTGGAGAGTTTGTTTCTGTTTGTTTGTTTTGAGAGAGAGACATCGATTTATTGTTCCACTTTATATACGCGTTCATTGGTTGATTCTTGTATGTGCCCTGACCAGGAACCCGCATCCTCGGCCTATCAGGACGACACTCTAACCAACTGAGCTACCCACCCAGGGCACCACTGGAGAGTTTTGAGCAGGGGACAAGCATGATTATATCTGTGTCTCCCTGGTGGTAACATGGTACGTGAGATTAAAGAAGTAAGAATTAGTGACAGAGACAAAAGACTTTTAAACTAGTCCAGATGTGGGAGCCTGGATGGGGTAGCAGCAGAGGGATGCACATAAGACTGATTTAAGAATGAGAAGAGCTGTCAGGACCTGATAGGCCGTTGTTTACGGGTTTTTGTTTGTTTGTTCATTCACTTTTTTGGTTGTGGTGATGGGCAGAGGACAAAAGAGAGGGGTCCAGAGTGACGCCCAGGTTTTTAGCTTGGGCAGTGCAGTAGATGGTAGATGGAGCTGCCGTTCCTGGACAGAGTCCAATGGGATGTGAGGTTGGATTAGGGTACAAGATGCTGTGTGAGGTTTGCACAGGTAAAGTCTGAGGACTCTGATAGGCATTCTGGCAAGGGTGGTGGTTGGGATGGGTCACAGGCCAGTAACTAATTATGGAGTTGAAACTGGAATTGGAAAGGTTCTCAGGCACCAAGTCCATATGTCCTACAACTCACGGAGGAGGGGCCCTCAAGTGCAGAGTCAGGATAAGAAGGCACTAGCTGTCCCATGGATGATCCAAAGAGTTATAAAGAAATAGTGATAATAATCATAGCAGTAATACAATAGTCATCTTTAATATAATTCTAACTATGTGTGAGGGTCTGGGTTGTTTCATTTACTCCTCATAATAACCTTACATAATAGGCGTGCTTCTTGTCCCCATTTCACAGACAGGAAGACAGGTTAGAGACGTTAGATGGCCCTGTCACATCATCGCCAGGGGTGGAGACAGAACTGAGCTGCCTACAGTTCCGGGCTGTTGACCGCTCCATTGTTCTGATAGCTTAAGCAGGCAGTGTAACCTGAGGGGTTCCAGGGAGGTTGACGCCTTTCGCTAAAATATCCTTCCCTTCCCCCAGTCTGCATGTGTGTCTGAAATTTTAATTTTAGAAATGTGTTTCTTAGCATCTAGATGGTTCAGGAGGGAAACTTTCTCAAATCCCGCTCTTAGGTCTAAACACCACCAAGAGTGGAAGACCTGGTCTGAATTTACAGAGGTTCTCGGCCTGATTGTGCTTTAGAATTACCGGTGTGGAGGGGCGGGGAGGCAGTGGCGGGGGGGCAGGTAGAAACTGCCAAGGTGCTAGTTGGTCTGGGGCCTTGGAAGGACTTGATGGCTGCTTTTTCCGAAAGTCTTGTAGGGAGGCAACCAGTCCAAAAGCCAGAGCCTCTCTCCTCCCAGGAGCAGCCACTAAACAAGGAGAAGTTCAAGGCATGGCCAGAAGGTGGATCCACCCTCAGCTTCTCCCTCCACTCTCTCAGGGAGCCAGGAGTCTAAGAGTCCAGGAGACACAGGGTGAAGCCCTGTGGGGAATGGGATTCAGGAGATCTGTGAGTCGGGAGACTGGGTTAAGCGGAATTTATTTTTCCATAGTTTTTGAGGGAGAGGAAACAGACACCACTTGCTGGAAAAGTTATATGGAGGGAGGCTGCCTCATCCCCAGAGAGCTAAATGGAACCAGATTGGGCCCTCCCCACGCCACTCAGGGGAGACGCTTTCCAAGGGAGTGAAATGTTTTATTGAAGAAATTCTAAGGAGGGAGGAACGAAGCCCAAGAGAGGGGCTGCCTGACAGGTCGGCAGATGGAAGCAGCCCCTTCCATGCATGTGGCTAAAAGCTGGAAGCCAGTCCCTCGGCCGGCACAGCAGGAGTCCATGGGCCTGAGCCGCCTTTCATCTGTCTCCTTGCAGCTTGGGATTGACGAACCGAGACCTGCACAGCAACCCTGTGGGAAGCAGAAACGGGGGCCCACGGTCAGAGTCTACTCAGCTGAGAGCAAAGGGAACAGAGCCCTTGGAGCCTGCAAACTGGGGCCTTCTCTCCAGTTTTGCCACTTCTATGCAGTGGGGATAAAAGAGATCTCTTTTCCTAAGTGCTTATGAAGATTAAGGAAAATTACGTCTCAGAATTGCCTGGCATGTAACAGGTACTCAACAAATGTCTCTTCCATGTTCCTCTTTCTCAGAATTGCCAAGTGCACTACAGCTGTGTGGTCAAAATATCATCAGCTACTCACTTTTAGGTCAGTTTTCTCAAGTGGAAAAAATAAAAAGGAAATAATGACACCCTCTTCTCCTGGGGCAATGGGAAACCACAAATGGGAGTTCCTAATTCAATCTGAGGAATGTTATTAGTTAGCAATACCTGCACGCTGGATAAGTTTCTCAAGTTCTCAAACTGCCACTACACAAGGATATTAATGAGTGGTAAGTGACTATCTCTTTTTGCTTGACAGTTTACCCAGCGTAAGGTCTGTTTCAATGATCACGGTCTGCACTTCCCCAGGTCTCATCTTATGCAATTAAAGAGTCATCAATTGAAAATTTATTAAGCATTTTAAATACTATTATGAGATAAAGATGGACTCCCTAACTGAATTGCCACCATTAACTTTAGAATAAGTCTAGGGGCTGTGACCTCCAGAACACAGCCCTTTCCCACACAGCCCTAGAGTCTCCATGTTTTCTATGAGGAAAATATTCACTGCACAGAAACATGTCCGTTGAAATTGTCTCCAGACCCCTCTTGATCACCAAATGTAGTAGAAACATCAGCCTTTATCCTACTGCTGTTCTGGCTCCATTTGCCATCCTGGACCTCCTTATAGACCTATGGGCTTCCTTGGCTTCAGTGATGCTATTGGCTCCTGCTTTTATCTCTTTTTAATGTCATATCTTGGCCTCATCTTCTTCACCTGTCACTACCAGAAGGTTTTATCCTTGACCACTTTCTTTTCACTGGGGTTCTACCTTCATTGATCCCATCCTTCTTCTCCTGGAGTCACCCAGCTCCCACATTCAGATGCCTTATGTGGCTGAGACAATGTCACTCACACAAATGACACTGGCTCCTTGGCATTTCCTAGCCCCTGCACTTAGGTGACAACGGCGGCAATGGAGTGTGAGCAGATATGATGTACGAGGCCTGTCCAAACGGTATCCAGCCATGTTCTATGAAAAACAGAGACCATTATCAAAGAAGACACAAGACACATTGTACATAGGACGATGATGCCTCAGTCCCTTTCAAAGTAGGCACCTTGGGACCTCACACAGTTCTCCAAATTGCCACCAGCTGCCCCATCATATTTTCCTGAATCTCATCAGTGGTTTGAAATCTCTTCCTTTTCAAAGGTGATTTTAGTTTTGGGAAAAGCCAGAAGTCACAGGGCACCACATCTGGGCTGTGAGGGGACTGAGTCACTTGGGTGATTGGATGTTTCACCAAAACACTCTGCACGAGACATGATGCATGAGCGGGCACATTGTTGTGATTAAGCTGCCAATCCCCAGTTGCCCATAGCTGTGGGCTTCAGAATCATCTGAATAGTTTCCACAGAGGAATGTTTAAACTTAACACAAAATTTGATGCAGATTCGCGGCTCTACTCACTCAGTCATTTTGAATGTGACAGCCACACAGTGCACATGCTCATTCAACAGTGTCTACCACCCCCACTGACCAGTACAGTGAAGTTGTCATTGTTTATGCATGCGCATTCCAGTTCATTTTCCTTGGCTGCCAGGTAACATTGATGTCACACAAACTGTTCTCGTTATATTAACAATGGCTGGATTTTTCCGGACAGACCTCCTATGTCACTTACAGCGGGTGGGTAAAAGACTCATGTGTGATTCTTTAGCCTCTCTCTTCTCTTGCCAGAGGACCGAGGAGGACTCGTGTCACAAGATAAGGCAACCTTGTCAACTTATGTCCCTGGATGACAAAGTGGAACAGAGCCGCTGAACAAAACATATTTGACTTGTAGTATGAGTGAGAAATACACTTTTATGTTTGTCTTAAGCCAATGAGATTTAGAGATTGTTTGTTATTGCTACATAACCTGTCCTATCCTGACTTCCAAATCCAGCACCTAGCCTAATGTCGACATACAGTAGTTAATAAATTACTTTTTTAACATATCAAATCGATATCTGTAGCCCTGGCTGCTTCCCAGAGTTTCACGTTTTTTCCCCCCAAACTGCTGCTGGAGAAATCCATTTCTCAGAATTGCCCCTGTTTGGCCTTGCAAACCTTCAGCCACAGCACTCCAGCCTCTCCAGTCATTGCATCAAGAAATGTGGGTATCACCTGAGACACCTCCCAGTGCTGGCCTCTCCACCCACCTCAATCCGATCCTAAATGCTTCTAACGTACTTCCTACATACCTTCTCAGTCTCTTCACCAGCTCCATTATGACTCCCTAATTATAGTGCTCGTGATCTCTTGTTTGGAGTAATGACCATTCTTCCTACCACCCGCCCTGCCCTCTAGCCACCAGATCACCCTCACTACTCTAGTCAGAGTGGATATCTAAGTTATAAGTCTAATCTGCCTTAAACACACTTATGGCTCTCTGTCATCTACAAAACAAAGCCTGAGCTTCTCAGCTCCTCACAGAGATGTCTCAATGCATGAGACCTACACCCTGCTTGTACTTCTAGCTGCCTCGGTTACCTCTCCCATGTGGCCTTTGGCATTGTAATACTAACTAGTTACTTGTGGCTTCACCCACATTATGTGGTTTTATGTCCCCTTCCCCAACTCTGCTGGATCCTATTAATTCTCAAAGATTCACCCAGATATCACCTGACCTGTGCTAGAAGGCCTTCCCAGCCCTCACTTCACTCTCCTTTATATGCCCTTAGCACTGGCATACACACACACACACACACACACACACACACACACACACACATATATATACACACATGCACACATATGTATTTACACATAAATGTATAAATAAATCCTCACTCAAGGATATGTTTATATTGATATCACAGAGAAACATCAATTGGTTGCCTCCCATACATGCCTTGACCAGGCATTAAACCCGAAACCTGGGTATGTGTCCTGACTGGAAATCAAACCTGCAACCTTTTGGTGTTTGGAACGATGCTCCAACCAACTGAGCCACCTGGCCAGGGCACTGGTTTGTATTTTTTCACAGTGGTAGTGACTCCATAGTAGTCCATAGATGTGATGATGAACAAACTCTACCTTATGGCAAGGAGAGTCCCAAGGATCTTTCTTTGACTCCCTCAGGATGTCTTTCATTTGGAAATTATTTGGTTCTGGATCTCTGTCTAGTTGCCTTCCCCAGGTCTCAGAATGGTATACCTGAGGAGTACTTGGTATATAGGAGTACCCAGTGATATTCTTCCTTCTTTTCTTTTCTTTTCTTTTCCCTCCCCCTTCTATCACTTCCTTGCTCCTTCTGGCTCTCTGGGGTCAGAATGACTGTGTTCAAACCCAAACTCCACCGCTTATTAGCTGTGTGACCCTAGAAAACCTTCTTCACTTCTCTGAGCCTATTTTTCCCATTTGGGAAATGGGGATAGTCACGTTCCCCATAAAGATAATCTTCCCATTGGATTGTTTTAAGGATTACATTTATATACATACAAAATACTTAGAACAATGCCTGATACAAGAAACATTCAAATAAAAATTGGCTAATGTGAGTATTGACTTTCTTTGACTTGTTCAATGAACAACTAAGTAATAGTCAATATTTAATAGACATTCCTAACCCTGGAATGTAAGTTAAGCTGACTGGTATTTTGGATTTGGGCCCGACCCCCATTCACTTGCCCAAATCCCTCAGTCTAGGATGCTGCGACCAGCATTCCATACCGGAGAGGCAGTCATTTGACTTAAGACTTGTTCCCCCTTAAAGCACAAATACCATATAAAGTCTTATCAATCATTTATAATGCCCTCATTGAAGTAGTCCCAGACAACCCCAGCTGGAAATAATAATAACCCATATTTGTATGGCACTGTAAATTTACAAAGCGCTCTCACATACTCTTGTTCTTTTGATCCTCCGAACAGTGCTGTGGGGTAGGAGCAGAGGCCTGATTAGGATTGTTACCATTTTAGAGAGGCGATCACTGAGACTCGCTGAGTTCGGTGGCCCAGGTTCCCACAGCTGGCAAGCCATGGAGCTGGGATGCATTTTCAAGTTTTGTGCCTCCCCACTCCAAGCTCCCCTCACTCTACTTGCTCACGTGACCTCAGAAGACCTCTAGCCGCAGTACAGGACTTAGACACCTAGGTGCCTAACACAGAGTTGTGGAGGCTGGCAATCTATCCTGTTCTTAATGAGTTTGGAGACTTGGGGAATGCTGGGGTGAGATGGGACTTTAATCTGTTCAAGATCGCAGGACTGGACTCAGATCTACTGAGTTCATACCCAGCTCCATCCCTGCCTGATCAATCTTGAGAAAGGCATTTACTTTCTATGCGCTTTAATTATACAACTTTTAAAACAGGGCCAATAATAGTCATTCAGCAGGGTTTGGGGGGATGAAATGAGAGTATTCATTTACGGCGCACACTTAACAAATGCTAGCCATCATCACTGGCATGTTCAAATCATGGCCGATAAGATTACTTATAAGTTGCCCTTTGAAGGTATAGAAGGTAAGTTGCCCTTTGAAGGTATAGAAGACTAGGGGGTCACCTGGAGCCACCCCCTCATTTTACAGGCAAGGACACTGAGACCCTGTGAACCACAGTAAAGTGCATGGCTTGGAAAAGCAGAGACTGGAACCCAGACCTTGGAATCCCTAACGAGGGCCTTAACCATTTGCCGTGAGCTGCATCCTCTGCTAGGTCTGCAGAATGACTGCTTAGCCATTCAACAGACATTTACACCTCGCCCTGAAATAGCCACTGTGGAAGTTTACAAATATTTATAATCTATTTGGATTGGCAAGCGTTAAGTAATAGCAGCATTTAAATAAGCATTTAATTGGTAGAACAATTCATATGAGGCCATTGGTGGAATGCATGAAGCATGTGGGAAAGGAAAGGGTCCATTAATTAAGTAATTTAATGATTAACATATTTTATTGAGCTACTAATTATGTCAGGTGCGTTACTAGGCTTCAGAAATATGTGGTCTCTACTCCTAAGGACCTCACAATTTAGATGGGATGATATATGCAAAAATAAATCATTTCAACACACTGTTTTTAAAAAATGGGTAAGAAAGGTATTTACAAGGACTGTGAAAGCATAGATGGCGGTAAGGAGATTATTTCTAAGTCTGCTGTAGGGAGCTAATGTCCAGTGACATTGAAAATGGGTTCTGAAGGACAAACAGGAACTTGCTAGTTTGTAGTAGAAGAAGCCACATCCAGAAGGAAACAGGAAAAGGCTTTGCAAAGACCTAGGCAGAGAGCATGGTTCGTCATGTAGGGATGGGGATGACTGCTGTGTGGATGGAGTTGAGGTTCGAGCTGGACTGTGTCAGGCAGGGACGGGAGAGGCAGGTGGGGTCAGATCCCAGGCATCTTGATTACTCAGTCTTGGAGTCTGGATCTTTAACATGGAGAAAATGAGAACCTGGCACAAACTCTGAGTGGACAAATAACCCAGAAAGATTGGATCTTCTTCTTTATTCCTGTGGAATTTTCTAATGTTTCTACACTCAATGTGGATAACTATGGTCATCAGAGGAAACCTGTTTTTTCAAAAGAAAGCAGGCTCACCCTGGTTTCAGTGTGGATGGTGGACACTCAGAATCAGGACTGGAAACAGGAAGTCAAGTGAGGAGGTTGCTGCGGTCCCTCAGATGAACTTGTTGGACCAAAATGGGAGATGGGGGAAATGAAGGTATCTGAGAGAACATGGCAGGGAGAGACTGGAGGGAGTGAGATGAGTGGATGTCCTGTGGAGGGAGAGGAAGGGGTCCAGCGTGACTTCCAGAAGGTGCTGGTTTGAGACTTCAGACGAGCCTCCTATTGTGGTTTCTACCATATGTTCTCGTCTGGACAGAGAATGTCCTTAGGACAAAGACTTCTGTGTTCTGGAGTCTCCTCCCCTGTCTTGGGAAGCCCTGCTCCTCTCTGGCTGTCGATGCTGATGGACCTGAAGGCTCGTGGGGGGCACTGGAATACAATGGATTCTGCTTACAGTCGTCAGGTAACAGAGAGGACAGCCCATTAAATCTGAACTTCCTATAAACAACGAGCAACTTTTTTAGTATAAGTATGATCCTATGCAATATTTGGGACATATATATATATATATTTTTAAGTCATTGTTTATAGGAAATTCAAATTTAACTGGGCATTCTGTATTTTGATTTGGTAAGCCTGGCAACCCTAGTTCTGGTGTGTGCGTGTAGTGGATAGCAGGAACAGAGAGCTGGAAGGAAGTACCAGAATATAAGAAAGATTAACGTGACCTTCAGGATTCTTCATTCTCACAGAGGAGGAAAGGAAGGCGCGGAGACCAGAAACAGAGAGTCACCATGAGCGAGGCAGTGGACAGACCTCCTGAAGATCGCTGGCTACTCTTGTGCTCATTCCATCACCTAAAGCAACCATCTGATGTTCTGCTTCCAGTTTCACTTGCTTATGAATAGAGGATGTGCTGACTTGGGGACAAGCCCTTTCTGACCCACGGGATCAGGAAGTAGGAGACATCGTTCTCTTGTGGGTTGTGTGTTCGGACAGCCGGCGTTTAGATGTTAGCTCCCTGGCCTTGGTCGTATCTCTTACTCTTTTCATCTATTTTCTTCTTACGTAAAATGAAAATAATGAAACCTGCCTCGGAGAATTCTTTTAGAATTAAATGGATGTATGTACAATGCTTAGAGCCTATTAACCAGGCGCTATTATTATTATTTATGAGATAATAATAACACTACCTTACCTTCAGAAACCACCTTTAGTGTTTTCACATCTGCTTTTTAAAATGATATCTTCACAATAGCTTTGTGATACAAATAGTACAGGACAAGTTTGATTGTGCCCCGAATACAGATTTTTAAAAAAACCATTAACAAGCTTTGCCCAAGTCACAGCAGGTGATTGGTTAGTACCTAAACCAGAGCTCCTAAACTGGGATCACCCAGCAGTTTTCCACTCTGCATTTGGAAACGTGAGGGCATTTTTGATTGTGCCATTGCCTGGAGGTTCTGCTGGCCCCTAATGTCCGGGGACCCAGGTGCACAACATTCTCCAATACACGGGATAGTCCCAGACCCTACTTCAATAGCTCCCATTGAATAGCACAGATATTCCTGTACCCTCATTTTGCAATTAAAAAACTGAGGCCCAGAGAGGTCACATGACAGGCTCTTTCAAAAACTGGTGAGTGCAATATTAAAAAAGGAAGTGGGTCCCCAAAGGAGACATTTTCTTTTCTCTCCTCCACAGGGTCCCTGTGGTACCTGAACAGGTTGGCATGGCTGCTGGACACAAAGGCTGACAGTGGGACCCAGAGAAGTTCCTGTAACCCCTGAAAGCCTCAGGTTCTCAGTGGGAGGCCTAGGGTCTCCCATCCAGTACCCTCTGGTGCCCTTCACACAGATGTGATAGTAGGTAGGAGCCCCGTCTGTGCCTCTGAAGGAAGGCACTCAGCAGAAGCACCCAGACTTCCCAGGCCTGTGGCTCTGGGATCCTCATGGTAAATGCCAGCGTGAGAACTGGGGGTCCCAGGAGCCTGAGCAGGCCACCTGGTTGGGTGGGAGTGATCAGCTGTGCCATCGGGCTCTGGGTAGGCTCTGGGTGGGCTCTGGGTGCACAGCTTACAGCTAAAAGTGGCCTTAAAGTGCATCTAGCCCAAAAAACATTTTACAGAAGCGGAAAATCATACAAATGCAACTATGAGCTATTCGTGATTTTACTACCTATGGTCCCGTGCTAAGCAATTTGCACAGATTGCCTCATTTAACTGTGAGGAAGGGGCTTGCATGCCCGTTTACACATGAGGAAATAGTACAGATCATCAGTAAATCTACCAAAGCCCAAAAGATGACAATGGTAGAGATGGGATTTGAATCAAAGTCCATCAGATTCCACAGGAGCAGGCCCTCTGCCCAGAGGGACTGGCACCCAAGTCCCCACTCTTGCTTCAAAGCGTTTTTCTGTTAAGCCGCACTGGGCCAGGTGGCCAGACATGGATGCCAAGACCGGGCGGTGTGGTGTGAAAGCGCCCGCCTCCCCGCGTGTTGCCGGGAGGTCGCCCAGGACTTCCTTGATACCTTTCAATCCCCCCAAGGTAGCTGCTGTGGGGACGTGATGGGAATATTAAAACCCCCAGGCTGGACGCCTGGCCTCCCCGCCCCCAATCCGGAGCCGCTGGACTTCAAAGAGAGAGGAAGCGCGTGCGGAAGGGAGGGGGTGTAAATCTCCGTGCCCCTCAGAGCTGCGAACAACGGCGGCGCCCCCACCCGCTCCCACCAGGTGTCCGCGGGCAGCGCGGCCAGATCCGCCCGTGCCCCGCGCCCCGCCCTGCTCTCCGCTGGCAGCTTTCATGTGGATCAAGGCCGGGAGGATGACAAGCCTCCTGACTGATAGATACACGGAGACTTCGCTGGTGATTTATTGGCTTTCTGCACCTGACGAGAACCACTAGGCCTATCTGGGGAGGGAAATATATGGGCTTTCCTGACTCCAAGTGGCAGCCGCGGGGCCGGCATGTGAGCTCAAGCTGGGCAGGGAAGCGGAGCTGTGCACCGGCCGGTGTTTTGTAAGCGGGCCCAGGTCATAAAAGTGTCAGCACGCGATATATTTCTTGCGGGGGATCCTCTCTGGGCTCCGGCCAGCGCCTGCTCTCCCGTGGTTGGCAGCCTGAACGGGTGAGGGTGTCCCCAGCCGCCAGCCCTGAGGTCACGATTCCTCCGCACTGCTCCCCAGTGAGATGCTGGGGTGGGGGCTGGCGGCTGCCTCAGGGCACTCTGGCCCTTACACCAGTCTGGCGTCTCTCACAATCCCTTGTGGCCCTGGGGACAACGCAGGGCGGGACTCAGCTCAGAGATGGAGTCAGACCTGCGTGGGAATCCTGGACCTGTTATTCAGCAGATGAGGCATTTTAAGCAAGTTACTTAAATTCCCCTACAGAGCTCCCTCTCTGTAAAATGGGAATGATAATAATACACACTGAATATGGTGGGACCATGGTTTATTTAGGAGGTAAAGTTCCAGCTCAGCTCTGAAGGATGACATTACTAGGAAGTAGCTAGAAAAGGGACAGGAAGGGACAGTGTGGCAGTTCTCTAATTGCTCAGGTGCCCAGTTTGCTGGCGTTGTATTAGGATATATAACAGGGCTTCTGTTAAGGCAGAAGTAAGAATTTTCCCTTCTCTTATGTGTGGAAATACAGACCCCAGGTCATCGAAGGGTTTTAGAGTTTCTGGTGGAAAAAAAAAAAGTAATCTGAAGGTTTTTCTTGGTTATGTAAACTTGGAGGCCTGCTATGCTCTGACCTTGGGAGACAAGAGAACCTTTTACTGGGCAAGGTTGCAAGTCCTTACACCCTCTGGCATGCAAAGCCCATCCCTGATGGGGAGCTGTATCCGTTTGTAAAAGAAGCATAAAACCTTCTGGGAGGGAAAATGCTGAGGCTGCCAGGCCCTGCTTCCCAAGGTGAGAAAACAGGAACACCAGAGAGGGTGGACTGGGGTGTTCCCAACAGAAGTCCAGGGACAATTAGGCCACAGAAATAAAATTAACTTAATGAAGAAGAAAGCCTGGCTCATAGCCCCATCTGAACACAAGAGCCAAGAGAATTGCAGAGGAAGTCCGGTATTGACACGGCCTGGTGTGGCTGACGCTGGAAGCCTCTCCAGAACCGCCGGCTTGACACAGCGGCTGCGTCTGGAGGTAGGATGTCCGAGCACGAGAATGTGAACCCAAAATCTCCATAACCAGGGCAGACACGTGTGGGGCAACATCACAAAGGACCTTCCACCAGCCTAACCCACGTTAGCTTCTAAGCTGGACAGAATCCACATCCAAAAGCTCCACCAAGGGCAACAACAACGCTCATCAAGCGATCAGGCTCTCGGGCTTAAGTCTTTAAACTGTAAGTCCTCAGCATTCTCAGATAATTCAGGGCGAGGACCAGGGCAAAGGTGAGGACCCTGGATTTCCTGTTCACAGGCTAGGTGGGGAGGGTCCTGAAAAATAAGAGATTAAACTGCATTTGGACCCCAAGTTGGTAAAAAAGGCTTTATGATGTTGATGAATTCCAGGGTTTCTGTCACTAATTGCTCTACCTTCAGTTAAAGTACAAGCATAATACTAGGCCCACAACACTCAAGAAATATTTGTAGATTATTCCTCCCTGGAACTCCGTTCAGCCATGCTGTCTGGGAATAACTCTAAGTGTTGTTTGCCGCCCTGATTTAAATGTCTAAATTGACGACGTACCTTTGGTCACTCATCTTTCTTTTTTCACCTCTTGCCTTGGTCTTGGAAAAAGCATGTTATAGGCAGATGTTCCACTGGGTGACTTCATACAGGTGTTCAGTGAGGAAAGGAGTGGCTGATACAGATCAAGCCACAACAAGAAAAGCTGTAATATAAAATAGGCATCCACAAGATGAGACCGTAGGCCTCCCTACACCACACAGGTCCAGAATCTGCTGTCCCTCACCACACCCAACCTTACTAAATGTCCACCCACAAGCAGGGCCTGCACCAGCTTCCCCGCAACTCTGGTGCATATCAGAAAAAGGGGACCTTTCCCAGAGGACCCAGTACCTTGCTGGGGCACGTGGCTTAGTGATCAGAACACAGGCTGAATTTCAACCCCCCAGTGGTCCCCTCTGCTGGGGGTCTTTGTACAGGGTCCACCTGCACCACCATAAGGGAGATCCAGCCCTTAAGCTGCTCCTCTGTGTTTTGCCTTTCCCTTCCAGGCTCGCTGAGCACGGCTAGGGTCCATATCCTGGGGTTCCCCGCCCTGCCATTTCTAATCTGTGGGACTCACGGCCCATCAGCTCATCTTTCTGAGTTACTTTCCCCTTTTGTAAAATGGGGATGGGGTTGCTTCTTTCAAGGGGCTTTTGTGAGGGAAATGTAATGTCCACTGAGCAATAATCTGGATGGTCTGGGCCCATCCCCTGGGTTTCCAGTGACAGCACCACTTTACAAGATTGAGACAGAAGAGATCAGTCTAAACCTTTGAGCCCCGGCTGGTGGGGCTCAGGATTGAGCACCAGCCTGCGAATCAAAGGGTCACTGGTTCGATTCCCAGTCAGGGCACATGCCTGGGTTGTGGGCTAGGTCCCCAGTAGGGGGTGCATGAGAGGCAACCACACATTGATGTTTCTCTCTCTCTCTTTCTCCCTCCCTTCCCCTCTCTCTAAAAATAAATAAATAAAATCTAAAAACAAACGAACAAAAAATCTTTGAGCTGGAGGGGCTTTGAGAGTGAGTAAGGGACAACAGAGAGTCGGGCCTTGCCCAAAGTAGGACTTTTCCGCAGGTTCCCCACAGAGCCCTAGTGTCACCTCAGATCCTCCTGCCACAGGTTTCACCGCCACATGGCGCCCTCGGCCAGCAGGACCAGGCTAGTGGCCCCTACTGAGAGCTTCCAAAGCAAAGCCAGAAGCTTGTCCCCAATACGCCGCCTGCACACAGGTTAGTCACCAAGCAGCCCCTTAGCAAAGTCTGTTGTGCTGGGCCCAGCTGAACCGGAGCTGTGGCAGTTGTCAATGTGCCTTTGCTCCATGGCAGTTCCACTGTCATTTTGGACATTTTTCCGGAAGATTTCAATGGTGTCTCTTCTTTGGCTTCCATGAGTTGTATAAACACAGCCACCTCCCAGCTCATCCCTCCTGGACCCTGGTGTGTACAATCCAAGAAGACAGTAACCCAAGAGAAGGTGCCAAGATGCACTCAGTTCTGGCAAATTCTCCAATACCCTCAAACTCTCACTAGGCATCCCAACAAGAATGGGAAAATGATCTGGGGCCCGGAGGGGACAGGGAATGTCTTTGTATATGATTTGAGGACACAGGCATCTGGGAGGATGTCCTGGGAAAGTGACTCCCTTTGTGAGCAGGGTCCCAGAGCCACATCATGAGGTTGTCAAGCAGAAGGGTTAAGATGGGAACTTCCCAGTGCCTTGGGTTAGCCAGACTGCGGGTGATGCGCAAGGTAGTTAACACTTGGGAGCTTTACTCTTCATTGGTTCATCTGCCCAGAAGTCTGGAGAGTACCACAAAAAATACATATGTCTTTACATGTAAAATACAAATGATAATAAAACTACTTACATAAAGCATAATTTCCTCCCCAAGGACTCTTTTAGAGTATCACAATATCCAAAATGTTTTGTTTGTGCATGCTTTACAAACTTCTATCTGAGAGAGAGAGAAAGAGGCTTTTAAATTCTGAAATAAATACCTGGAAGTTACCTGATTCGCGTGTGTCATGTTGGCTTTCTACAGTCAACGCAGCCCTGCTTTCCGCTCTGTCCTTTGCTTCGGGACAATAACCGAGGAGGGTCACAGTTCCGAATTCAGGTCAGGATTCAGGAAATCGAAGCCTGCAGTCTTCCCCTGGTTTCTACATTCCATTGTTGGACTACAGATTTCAAGAACGAACCATTCTTTGTCTCCCGTGATGGCCAATTGATATTTTAGACATTTTCCAACAAGGGGCAGAAATCACAAAGATTAAAAATATTAGAGACAAAACAAAGAACTTTCTAATGAGGAGGCCAGTCTGCAATTTGGGTCTTGGGGAAGAAATCAGGAAATCCAACTATACTTGTCATTTAGCCATGGCTTTTCTACATGGAAAAGGCAAATCTTTTATACCAGGACAAACTCTTTCTGTAAATGACTAGATTGTAAATGTTTTAGGAGGTGTGGGCCATACATTCTCTGACTCAACTACTCAACTCCAGTGGTGCGGCATAAAAACAGCGACAGACAATACTGAAAGGGATGTGTGGCTTTGTTTAAATAAAACTATTTACCAAAATAGGCAACAGGCCACATTTGGCCCAAGGGCTGTAGTTCTCAGACCCTGCTCCTGTGCCTCAGTCTAAAAGTGGACATACTAAGTGTTTTTCTTAGAGCCGAGGCTAGCTGCAACTAAATATCCACCCAAGTCCCTGTCCAACCCCAAGGTCATGTCTTAGGAGAGGCCTGGTGGTAGAGGGACAAAGAACAAGACCAAGTCAGGCCAAATCCCCGTTATAAGGCCTGGGGTAGATGGGACCCATGTAGCCTGCCTCTAGCACAATGCCTGGCACACAGTTGGCCTCTATTTATTTTCCAAATAAATAATGACTTAATTAATTGATTGATTTCTCAGAGTGTGAGTTTGCTACTTAGTTGTCCCAGAGTATTCTCGGTCTCCAGGTCAGCCACCAGCTTCAATATTGTAACCCATGATCAGCCTTCTTTGCCAAAGTCAGGAGAAAGAGCAATTATCTGAAGCATTTATTTGATCAATTGAAATAGCAAACTCAAAGTGCTTTGGAGACCAGCATGCCCCAAATACACACTGAATTCTCTGACTTCCCTGCAGTGATTCTGAAACTGGAAGAGTCGGTGTTCGTGCTGCCTGTCACCACCAGAACCAATACGTAGAGACAAAGATTGGATCTTTATGGGTGCTTTATTCAGAGGCCAGAGATCTGCGAAGATGGTTGGTTATGTACCCTAAAAATTGTCTTAACATCTCACTCAAGCTGACCTTTTTATAAGGAGAAGAAATTGTAGGTAAGGGGTCTGGAAAAGGCTAATCAGGTAAGAGTTTCAGTCCAGGGACAATTTCCCGTGGTACCTTGGTACTCGTCATTAATTTGTTCCAGAACTCATCACGAGTGCCGAACAATGAAGCATTTTCTCTTGGGAGGCGGTATGACTCATACCAGTTCTGGCAAGAGTGAAGAGCCTCAAGGGAAGCACTGAGTGCCGAAACAGTCTTTTCTTGTCCAAATGCAACGAGTACAGAGTTTGACGAGTTCTGAAGCCGAGTGCCGAGGTATGACTGTACTTTACTGTTGATCAGCAATTCTTTATCTGCATCACCTGCTTTCCCTCCCTGGAACACAGTGGCTCAGTTACCATCTCCATCCCTTGCAGACCCCCTGGGGCACAAAGGTTGAATTGCTTGTCAACCTCCTGGTGTCTTATGATGATGCATTCCAGGTCCTGGAATAACAGGCTTCCACATGCATTAATCACTTAAGCTGATCAACCCTTTTCTTTAACCAGCTCTTTCCCATCCCTTGGGGCCAGTGGTGTTTGGGGATCAGTGACCCTATGATGCTGATGGTTTCTAAGTTGAATAGAGGGTCAGCCATGGATGGATGGAGCATCTTGTTGCCAGCACTGGTCAGTCCTATCACAACTGTACTCTTCGTACTGAAGCCAGGGTTTGGAACTGAGCAGAAAAAGGCCACTGGACCAAAGGAAGAGGCGCCTCGCTTTGTTCCCTGACTCCTCCATCATCTTTGTCCAGAAAGGAAGTCTAGTTTGAGGGCTGGTGGGGGCAGCCAGATTTCCGGCCCTGCCACATATTTCCAACATTACTTACTGCTTTGACTTGTCATCTGTGACTTGACAGGTTCTACACACAGGGCATGCTGTATACATTAAGACGTGCTTCCTGCATTAAGAGATTTTCCCAGATTGAGGATATTTTCCTGGTGAGAACTGAAGACTGAATTGAGGTATTCAGATTGACCTCAAGGTCTGTAGGTCTAGAGTAGGTTTGGAACATTTTCTTCCCTTTAAGAGTTCATCCTTTTCTTAAGAGCAGCAGCATTTATAATGAGGGCTCAACCTGGCCCGGGACATGTCCCAAGGAGAGCTTGCTGTCCCTGTAGTGAATGACTGTTGTCTCCTTGGTCAGCTCTGACCAAAGCCTGCCCTTCTCCTTCCACATGGGGAGAGGCTGTGAGCTACAGCTCACGGCTCACCTGGAACGCCTCTGGTTGCTGAAGGGCCGGAGACTCTGAGACAACCTGATGGATCATCTCATAAACAGAGCCCGCAGGAAGGAAAAGAAAATTATGCCAGCAGAATGCACTTATGAGAAATAGATCTGTGCGGTGCAGGGAGAAATGCTTTGATATTAAAATTTTTTGTAACTTAAAAAGGCATGAAAAATGATACCGACCACTAACTAATCAACATTCCTTTGCGAATGCAGCTTCAGTTCCTAACCAAAAACACATCCCGGCTATTGTCTTGTCTGGATCCAGATGCAAACATGATTAATTAAGTTTTGGGCGAGGAGTGGGAGGGGGATGGTCAGGATGGATGGCTTACCAAGGATCATTTTTATACAAAGGCCTGGAGAGAATCGCTAAGGCTGGGTGCCTGACCCCACGTGGCTGGGCTTGCCTTCCGTGCACTGATGGCGGCCACAAGGATGAAGCGAGTGGATTGCCCCCAGACCTGCAGGGTCTCCTTACAGCCAGAGAGGTTCTAAGGAGAGGCTCTGCTGGCAGTGAGGAGAGGCTGCTGGAACAGACCATTGCCAATGCCCAGCACAGGACAGCAGATCAGCAAAAATACGTGAGGTGTCCACTTCCCCCACTACACCAAGTAGTCTGGGACTGTGAGCAACCTACCTCAGTTTCTGCATTTGTAAAATTATGAGTTGAATTAAATGCTCTTTTAAGTCTCTTCAATTTCTGGCTTTTTATTTTGAGGTCCCTCACTCATAGCAGGTGCTTATAAATTGATCACCAAGTGTGGCAACGATTGTCACCTTTGGGCAAAGCAGCCTGCTGCAGGTGGGGCTAAGATGTGTCCTAGGTGGGCATCTGTGGTGCAGGTGGCTGCAGAGATCTGAGCTGCATGACAGAGGACAGCAGACTCACTTTCTGATCACTGCTCTGTCACACTGAGCTTAGTGACGTGGAACGAGACATCTGATTGCTCTGCAGAGCAATATCCTGTTAGAAAACAGAAACATCAGGCCCCCCTTACCCTGGGGTGTCATGAAGCTGAGTGGTGGCAGCTAGTCAGAGAGGACAGTGGCATGGTGCAGAGTCATGCCTTCTGCAGGAGTCTGCTCCCCGTGGGAGCTCTAGGTTGATGAGCAGTGTAACTGAGCGGTTAAAGGGGCAGGATCCAGGGTGAGACTCTCTTCAGATAATCTCCCACAGCATCCCAACCATTAGACAAGTTACAAATGTCCTTAGGGCCCCACTGACCTCATCTATAAAGTGGGACTAATAATCAGAGAACATACCACACAGGATTGTTGTGAACATTAAGTTAAAATATATAAAAGTACTTATAATCATACCTGGCATGTTTGACAAGTGCTAAATAAGTGTTAGTGTTATATTTGAGGGTCCCTCTCCAGCTTTGGGCACCCACCAAATGTCCCTTGAGTATGCACTCAGTGATATCGTCCCTCCAGGGAGAGTAAGTGGAGCTGCCCCAACCTTAGCTACACAGAGCAGGCACGTTCTTCATGCATTCAACAGATATCACTGAGTTCCCACAATGCATCATGCCCTTAGCGAGGCTTTGCAGAAACTGTTACATGCAGCTTCCAGTTGGCAAAACCCTGAACTCCCCAGAAGAACACACAGTAGGTGGTTTCCCTGCATGATGAGCAGGAACAGGCTTGTACACAAGTGAGAGAGTTTTACAAGGCCTGCTGGACCCCAGGGCAGTGCTGGCACCAGGTATAACACCAAAACCTCCCAGCTGACTAACACTCTTGTGTGGAGGTTTGAGTAGAGCCTGGGGTCTAAGGTTTGGCGAGCTATTTTATTGGGGATTTTACTGCCCCCTTCCAAAACCAGCTGATTCCACTTATTTACCCCCTCTTGATGTGAGCTGGGAATGACCACTTTTTAAAGGTACTAGCCACACCTTCTCAAACATCAGAACAACAGATTGTCCAGTTCAAGTTCTATAATTCTTCTCAATTACAGAGGAAAAAAGATGGCTTTCCCAGGTGTGCAATTTCATCCCTGCAAACATCTATGAAACATGCGGTATTCTCTTACCTAGCTGGCAAATCATTTCAAAGTATCATCATCTCTGAGCCATCTTCAGGTTTTCAAGAGGGAGTCAGATGGCTCCGTGGCTCAGATACCATCTCCATCCCTTGCAAACCCCCTGGGGCACAAAGGTGGAATTGCTTGTCAACCTCCTGATGTCTTTCTCAGGGACCCAGAACCATGGAAGGACTTGGTGGTGGGGCCGAGAATGAGTTACTCCTGCCTCCCGATCACAATCCACTGTAACCAGGGAATGCCCTTTCTGGCCAATGTTAGGAACATGAACACAGGAAATGGAGAAGTTAGACTACAGACCCCGGGACTGTGCCCAGGACACTAAAATGAGGGTCCTGCTCCTGTGGCATGCATTCTAAGAATTATTCACTGTGACGAATGTGATTGAAGGTGAAACAGGTCTTGTGTGGAGGCCTGAGGCAAACCCCTCCCCACCCCAGTCCCATGGACCATGAGTTTTAGTTCATGTCCACAAAGGTTTAATCCCTACAATGTACAGGATGTGGGATGTTTTCTAAAGGAACCAAGACGAGAAGGACTTTTCCTTGGAGGACTTTTGGTCCTCCAAGGAAAAAGGATGAAGATGAGGATGGCTCCAGAGATGAAATTTCTGCCCCAAACTGTATGAACCAGCCTGCATGCTCCACACTCTAGAAGACCTTTCAGAAAGCCTGAGACGGTCATGCTACTTTGGCTGCTGCTAGGACCCTCCTATCCTCATTCTTGAGCTGCCTCTACTCCTCTCCTTCTGCCCTCTTCATTTCAGGCTGCTTTCCCACCCTAGGATTCGGTTGGCGTTTGTGCCATGGCTTCTCCTGCTTTCTGTTCTCAAGGCCTTGGGTATGCATACACACACACTCTCTCTCTCAGGAATCTGTGTCTCCATTTCCCTTCTGCATGACCAGGCCCCGTTCTGAGCCACTTATCTAGGTGCCCAGAAGTGGGCCCTGGGGTATGGATGGGTCAGGAGAAGGATGTCCAAGCTCTAGAATGCAGATAGGAGGGTACCTCCCTCTTCAACTCCAGGGACATTTTATAAGAGCTGGTCCAAGACCTCAAGCCAAGCTCTTGTTTATCTCCCTACTCAAGGCCCACTAGTCCTTGAGCATCCCCGAGCTCCTTGATGCTCCCCAGGGAGCATCTGTGTTCCCATCATGCCCAGGTCCACGTCTGCACAGGCTCATAGCCACCATGAGTGGGAGAGCCCAGTTTCTGCTCACCGACTGCACCATCAGAGGTCCGGATGCTAAACTCCTCTGGGGCTCCATTCTGAGATGCTTAACTTCTCTGGGATTCCATTTTCTCTGGGGTAAATTCATGATCCCTTCCATATGTGCATGTAGTGGGAATCCAGCAATGCGCTAAGTATTTTTCCCCACTAGCTTTAAGGCTCACAGCGACCCTGTGTGGCAGGCACATTCCCTACTTTGTGGATGGGAAAATTGGGTGAGGGTTTGTAAAAACCCAAGCCACACAGCTAGTAAGTGTTGGAATGACAACTAAACCACCAGAATGAAAACCCAGATAGATCTGACCTAGGATTTGCATATCCGTCAAAAACAAGAATTACAGTGTTGCTGTTTTCAAAGAACTGATGCTTTACTAGAGATGATGAGAGAGGAACTGGTCGAGTTTTTCAGAAACTGGAAGAAAAATGCCTCTTTACCAGATGCATATTTGAAAACTGGCAGAAGCTTGTCCACATTCTTTCTAGAAATAACTGTATTGGTTGAAGGTGGATTCAAAAGAGTATAAAGGCGTGGTAAGTATTTGATGGATTTTTAGCTCCATGGACGGAATGAAAATGTTCACAGATGTTGATAAATGTTTGCTTGCCTTGCCAGTGTAAGAGAAAGAAATCTCTATAGACAGACTCTGCCTTGGGCAGATCGGAAGGAACCAACCAGAGGGTTTATAATGCTCTAACCAAATACCACAGACTGGGGGCCTCCAACAACAGAAATGTACTTTCCTGCAGCCCTGGAGGCTGGAATCCGAGATCAGGGTGCCAGCATGGTCAGGTTCTGGTGGCATCTCTCTTCCTGGCTCAGAGGTGACTGGCTTCTCATTGTGTCCTCACATGCCTGGGAGAGAGAGAGACAGAGAGACAGAGAAATCTTGCACACTCTCTCTGATGTCTTTTCTTATAAGGGCACTAACTCCCACCCTCATGTGTTCATATAACCCTATTATCTCCCAAAGGCCACACTTCCAAATACCATTCCATGAGGGTTAGGGGTTCAACGTATGAATTTCAGGAGGATCCGAGTCCACCACAAGTATATAAAGTTATTTTGTCAAATACCAGATCACAGCCAAGTTTCTCTAAGGGTCTGCTGTTGTTATCGGAACCCCATTTGACATACCTTTAAACCCCTGAAATTCACAGGACTATTCTCCTTGTAAACTGCCTATGTACATTGGCCTCACTACCAGCTTTTGTTTCAGCATCTATAGTCATTTGAGTAATCTTATCAGGGTGTCTGGGAGGACAGTTAACTCTACTCTTCTCACTTGATTTGCACAACCTTCAATAGTAAGATCATTTAGTTGGGTAGAGGGTTTGGGAAAACTCAAGTTGAGACTTTAATGGGCTTGACAGACACTAAACCCCTTTCCGAAACATTACCTGACCACTTTCGTAGCAACCTCGAGAGAAAGTTATGACTGTGATTCTTGTTCTAAATCTGAAATGAGAAAACCCTTGGCTCAAAGGCATTCAGTGCTCAAGATCACGAGCAATGAAGAGGTGATGTCTGGACTCCACCCAGGTCATCTCATGTCAAGGCAAATGGTCTTCTTAAGTCACAGATATCTTTTTAGAACAAACAAAAAGCCTCCTCTTCAGGATGCCTGGAGGCCTTGCTCCTTACTGGGACAAACACCAACCAGGAGCATCAGCAGGGACAGCAGAGTGAGTGTGGGGTGACAAGTAGTAGCAATGGCACATTCTCCCACACATATCCTCACATGCATCACTCATTGGTACCCTCAGTAGCTTCCTCTCATCCAAACACTGCAGAAACAGGGAGCAAGATCACAAAATTCCTTGGCTTCAGAAGGAATTATCCAGACATAAGACAGAGAACATATGAAAGAAGCTGTGAACAGGCAGCGCCCAGTTTTTTCTGCCTCCCCTACATCTACACCCTCTTCCACTTGCAAGCCAATAGATGAAGCCATCTGAGCTGCACAGAGAGGAGAGCTGAAGAAGAAATAAGACACTTAGATGCTGTGGAGCAGTTGTGCATCCTTCCAAAGTGTCCCCTCCTCACGGCCAAATCACAGGCGTGGGTGTGTCTGGTAGGAACACACAAAGGAACCCTTTTAAATTGGGGGATCTGAAAGGGGAGAGGGCCTGGGTCCTGCTACCTGCATGAAGTCCAGAGAGATGGCCAGGCTGATACATTGTTGCATTGCAGGGGAGACGTGATGGCATAATAATTGAGCCCGAGGCTACCCTGACTTTTCTGGGTCCAAAAGGGGTGTGTGTGGTCATCTGAAAATACCCAAGTCCCCTGAGTGAGACTAAAGGAATCTGGGGCCTGGGGACCAGCACAAGGAAACACCACAGCTGAAGCATGCAGCCTGTGAACAGGACGGCTGAAGTTCTGGGAAGACACAACCGAATCCCCGAGGATTGGCTGCTGGTGTGTGGGAGGGCATTCTGGATGGACACAGGGCAGGGTGTGTCTGAAGCAGCAGGGTCAGCAAACCAAGGCTGGGAAGTAGGTGCTCAGCCCCCACCCCACCCCCCAGCCCAGGCTGCAACACCATGTTGGCACCTGTGACAGCAGCCAGACTGGATGGACAGCCCTGTCCCTACTGGAACAAAGACCAGGGATACAGAAGAAGAGGGAGCAGAAAATCTTGACTGTGACTCGGTTATAACCCATAATGGCTAGGAAATCGCTGAATTTAACTGGGTTTACCCATAAAAAATTACACAAACTATTCTGTATCAGTTTGAATGAGGACTCCAGATAGAAAGTAAGGCTAGAAGCAGAAAAATAAAGAAGGATACTTTTTTGCCCACCTGAGTCTGTTTCGTGAAATGAATAGTTGTCACTTATGGTCATCAAATGTCAACCCTATATCAAGTACTTTCTACATAACAACTCATTGAGTCACAGCCACTTTACAGCATAGGTATTACTTTCCCCACTATGTAAGACCAGAGAGATCAAGTCACCTGCCCAAAGTCACCCTGAGAATCATCAGTAAAGGCAGGATCTGTATCTGTACCTGTAAGACTCTGAAACATACATTTGGAGTTGAAGAGAAGAATCTACCCAGGATAACAGTTGTACCTTTGAATTATAAACCATGTCACTCTATTGTTGCCTGTTTAACAATAAGTATAATTAAAACAATAACACTAAATTAGCTCATGTTTTTTACCACACATTATCCCATTGTCTCCATCCCCCCACATAGCAGTACACTGATATTCACAAGCCACTAGATTTCTTTCCCATCATATCTTTACAGTGTCCACAGAGAACCAGGCTTCAGGAGGGCCACAGAGCTGTCCTTCCTGTTAACAGGGGTGAGCAGGCAGTATAGGCTGGGGTGGCCTCCTGCCCTGGGAAGCAAGCAGGGATATTAAA
Source organism: Macrotus californicus (assembly GCA_007922815.1). Taxonomy (NCBI): domain Eukaryota; kingdom Metazoa; phylum Chordata; class Mammalia; order Chiroptera; family Phyllostomidae; genus Macrotus; species Macrotus californicus. The sequence goes on from VMDR010002348.1 coordinate 58,243, forward strand.
CTTTCAAGATGCAGGCTCCTTAACAGGTCTGAGAGATGTGCTGTTCTTTCTGCGCTCACTAAACATGCTTGCTCATGAACTAGCTTGTGTGACTCCAGATGTTGGACAGGGTGGGACAGGAGAGATATGCTGGAAGACCCCAGAGACTGGGCGAAGGGTGGGCAGTGCAGGCAAAAGAGCACCCTTTGCTCTTAAATCTCTGCTCTCCCCTAAACACATGGCCAGCCAGCACCGCTGGTTTCCAGATTGCTCATGGCTTTGTAGGAAGAAAGGATTCTTCACCTTCCTCTGAACAAGGGCAGGAAACAGAAAATCATTGCCGTAGTTGAATGAAGCCTCGGGGATTAGATCCGCACAGTATACTGAATGGTTGGAAGTGGGCGAGAAAGGATTATTCCAAAACTGACTTCAGAAAGGGGAAGAAACAGAACGATACTTCTAATCCCTCTCATCCATAATACTGACCATTTTCCAAATAGGAATCAAGACCCTTTCCTCAAGATTTGTAACTATAGACATGGAGAAAACGGAATGCTTATGCATATTGGTGGGGATGCAGATTGGTGCCACCACTGTGGAAAGCAGTATGGAGTTACCTCAAAAAATGACCCAGCAATTTCACTGCTTGGAATATATCCAAAGAAACCTGAACCAGAAAGAATATAAGCACCCCTATGCTGGTTGCAGCAATATTTACAAAAGCCAAGGTATGGAAGCAGCCCAAGTACCCCTCAGCGCATGAGCGGATAAAAAGCTGTGTCAGGTGGCTCAGCTGCTTGGAGGTTGTCCTGCACACCAGAAGCCTGTGGGTTTGATCCCTCATTGGGGCGTGTAACCAATCAATGGGAGGCAACCAATCAATGTTTCTCTCTCACATCGATGTTTCTCTCTCCACCCCCCCGCCCCCTACCTGCTTCCTCTCTCCCTCTAAGAAATCAATAAAACATGTCCTCAGGTGAGGATTTATTTAAAAAAAAAAAAACTGTGGTACATTTACACATGGAATACTACTTGGCTGTAAAAAAAGAGAAAGGAATCATGCTCCAGCTGCTGTGCCTCAGTGGACTGAGTACCGGCCTGAGAACCAAGGGGTCGCCGGTTCGATTCCCAGTCAGGGCACATGCCTGGGTTGCCAGCCAGGTCCCCGGTGGAGGGTGTGTGAGAGGCAACCACACAGTGATGTTTCTTCCCTCTCTTTCTCCCTGCTTCCCCTCTGTCTAAAAATAAATAAATAAAAATCTTTAAAAATTAGTTTAAAAAAAGAGAAGGGAATCTTACATTTTGCGACAGCATGGATGGGTCTGCAAAGTATTATGCTAAGTGAAATAAGCCAGTCAGAGAAAGACAAATACCATATAATTTCACTCATATGTGGAATCTAATCAACAAAATAAACTAACAAACAAAACAGAAACAGACTCATAGACACAGAAAACATATGGAAGGCTGTCAGAGGGGAGGGGGTTAGGGTGAAGAAGGTAAAGGGATAAACAAAAAGATACAAAACTCATAGACACAGGCAACAGTGTGGTGATTGTCTGAGGGAAAGGGGGGTTGGGGGAGGTAGAACAGGGTAAGGAGGGATATATTGTGATGAAATCAGAAAACAATAAAATAAAATAAATAAGATTTGTAACTATACACTTTGGGAAATTAGAAAGAAAATAAAAAAGGAGAATGAAGGGAAGAAGAAAATGGCAGAGATAGATGAGGTGGACCCATTTGTGAGTGGTTTTCGTGTGTACGTGAAATGATCTGGGTCACCAACTCAGAGCACATGTGTGACTATATCTTGGTTCGTTTTCCAAAAGCTCATGCATGTTGTATTATCAGGGAATCCAGAATCTCATTTTTTAACCCCCCATACTCTCAGATTGTCTAAGAGCTCACACAGTTGCAGGGAGGTTTATAATCACCTTCTGGAGAGAGATCTGAGCACCCCACACAATCACTGGTGGCCCTTCATGGCATGGCAGCTACTCCTGACTTCCGGTGTTGTAACAGCTTTGACCAGGTCACTGTGCTTCTCCTTACAAATATTAAAACCCTTTGGAGCTCACATTTCCTTGTCCAGCCATCATTTCCCAAAGCACGAACGTTGGTGCCTGGTTGCCTTTGTTGGAAGGAACTCCCAGCATAAACCTTACCGCACTGTGCCCAAACCCAGGCCCCTCACTCTGATAGATTACCTCATTGGTTGTAAGTCTTCACCCTTCCCCATATCCACATCATTTGTCATGTGGACTTGCTGTTTCCCCACTAAAGGGGCATAGCATATTTCCCTGCCCCTTAAATTTGTCCTTGTGAATTGCCTTGGCCAATAGAAGAAGGAAGAAGGGACAGTGTGTCAATTCAAAGACAAGGCCTTGAGAAACCTCACACATTTTCACTTGTGGAACTGAGTTGAGCCACCCCAGCCACGGCCAGCCTAGATTAGTCTCCAACGGGCCCATATATACTTGAACAAGCCTATTGGACATCAGCAGAACCATGCGTCTGAGCCCAGCATAGACCATTAACCCCTGGTCAGTGAGCAGACTCCTGGACTAAAGAGTGCTGACTGGTTTTGCCACGGATATATTGTGATTTTTGTTTTGCAGCATTAGGGTGGTGATTGTTCATTGATCAAGAGCTCTGTATTGCGCTCAGGCTAATCTTGATTGCCCCTTTCCTCAAGATAATTTCACTTTCAGGGACTTCACAGATCTTTCCTATCCTTAACTTTGATTAGTGCTAGCCTGGTTCACCTCCAGCAGACCAGCATCACTTTGACCCTTGGGATGCAAGGGTGAGAGCTCAGGTCCAGTTTTCCCAGAGAACTCCGGGATCCTTTTGCAAACAATCTATAACCCGTTGCCAGAGCTTCCCTTCCCAAGGAGATAAGCAGTTTTATGAAGGCTAAAACCCAAAAGGTCCGTTACATTCTTTCTCAGAAAAGCATAAACTGATCAGCCAACTCCTCTGTAAAAACAGCTCCGCAGAATAGACCTTCGCAAAGCCCTGAAATCTTCTGGGCTGGAACAAAGGCTCTGACAGAACACTGCATTACACAAACACAAGTCTTGGAGTGACACATATAATTACAGGACAATGCTTTTATGAACTAGTTTTACATTCAAGGAAATCAAAGCAATAAAAGATGATGTATCTCTCCAACTTCGAAAGCCTAAGGAAAGACAGAGCCAGGATTAGAGCTAAAATTTTCAAGTTCTCTATTCAAGTTTCTTGACATTTAAACCATGTCGGGGTGTCCGAGGGAGCCTGATATATAGCACCCATCTTTCCCAGCCATGTTCTGTACAAATTGACATAAAGCAAAGGACTGGTAACTGGAAACAAAAATATCTTGTTTCTAACAGAGACCAGGTTGAAGGATGTTAGCCAAGCAGCCCCGCCCTGATGAGGAAGAAGGTCCCTTCCCTAGAACAGCACAGACCAGAACGTAACCTCTCTGTGAGCAGCTCACTTCCAAGAGAAAGAGGGTCGAGCTAAGCTAAGCATGCCCAGATGCATCTGTCATTTAAGACATTCCATCCTCTGGAAAAGTATGAGAAATGCAGGGGAAGAAGCCAAGAGTTGCACTATATGAGCTCTCTTTAACAAATGGAAACAGTCCTGGCTGGGTGGCTCAGTTGGTTGGAGGGTCATCCTGCACACCAAAAGGATGCAGGTTCGATCCCTGGTAGGGGCACGTATGGAAGGCAGTAACTCAATGTTCTTCTCCATCTCTCTCCCTCTCTATATCTCTCTCCCTTTTTCTCTCTCTCTATAATCAATAAACATATCCTTGAGTGAGGATTTAAGAAAATGGAAACACCATGAGTTGGGTAAAAAGTTCCAGCAATACACCAGATTTATTTAATATCAGCCTAAGTTAGGCTTAATTAAAAGCTCGAATCTCACCCAGCCCACTTCCATAAAGCCAGACAGATATGTCTTCTGTCTCTCTGTTAACAAACATAATCGTAATTTTTTAAACCTTAAACAAACCCTGAGCGGCTGTGAGGTGGACTGAGGTGGAGTGGATACTGAGCCATTCCGAAATCCCACTGCCTTCAGCCTGCCTCCGGATTGAGTTGGCCTGGCTAACCCTGACACAGGAAGACCTCTCTGCCTTTCATCAAATTGTTAGCTAATAATAGTCTGTTTTAATTCTAATAAAGTTGTCATTTCCCATCCTATCTCCACCTTCAGATGTACTAATGTTCTTTTAGGCCCAACCTGGTTCATCTTCTTCTCAAAAAACCTTGCATTAGAAGAATCTGGGTTTTAGATAGGTTGCCCTCTTAGCAGAGTGACCACCTATTACCTAGTCCATCTGCTTCGTGGCTCCTTGTGGCCAATGCAAAATGTACAATGAACGTTTAAAGAATAAGAATTGAAAGATGGATTCCCCAAACTGTGGCAGCAAAGATTACCGACTGCCAAAGCCTTTTATAAAGTAGGTGGAGAGCGGGGATGGTTCTCATCATATCCTGTCTCCACCATCTTGATTCATCTGCAGTGAAAAAGGAGGGGCATGGTGTGGAAATGTGTGTGTGTGTGGGTGTGTGTGTTTCAAATTGCATTTTTGGCTACATCTCCAGTGAGATGATTAAAGAACTTTAGTTCTCTGCAACCAGCTCAGCCATAAGTTTGACTACGCTTCGCTTTCCCAATGTGGTTCTCATTTGCTTTCAACCTCACTCATTTCTTATTATTTTTGTCTCCCAGAGAAAAAGGCAGCAAGAAAAATCAACTTTGGGCTTCGTTAATTAGGCCTGCATTCTTGCTGGTATATTTCAGGAAGACAATCGGTTCCTTTTGCCCGGCTCTCTGGAGAACCTTATAATGTGGTTCCATTCATTCATCAGAGCTCTGGCTTTGGGGCCTGTGCCAGTGTGGTGGTCCTTACATTCATTTTCATATGGTACTGTGGACATTGTATCAGTTTATAAAGCTAATTTTTCTCTCTGCAGAGCTCCAGCAAACAAGCAGTAGGACAATCTCATAAATCTTCATTGGGAAGAAGACAGAAGCAAAGATATTTTTGAGACTGTGATTTTCATAATTAAGAAAAAGTAAAAAAGGTAAGCACAAGATTTCTCAGTCTCTTCCTTCAGCCCCTGCCCAACTACCAAGCATTCCAGTTCTGATTCCCTGTTTACTTGGTATGTGAGGTCCTGACCCATCTGAAGCTCAGTCTCGTTTTTTATGATAAACAAAAATAAGAGCAGGGAACTTTGGGGTTATTTTCCAGAATGTGGAACCAGAAAGAGTCAGGAAGAAAAGCCAGATGTCCGCCTTCTCAAATCCCCTTTCCTGTTCACCTTTACGCCTTCTGGAAAGAAGATAGATGTGCTTCAGTCATTGTATCTAAGCGTCTTTTGTCATTTCCGCCAAAGTAAACCTTGCAGGCTGTCCTCCAGAGGCAATAATGGATCCTTAATAAGAAAGTTCTCTGTCTCTTCACTCAGCAGATGCTCTTCTGCTGCAGGCAGTGGTGTGAGTGCTATAGGGATTCAGAGAGGGGCTCATGGTGCATCTATAGGGAGCATATATATCCAGGACAGAACAGCACAGATGTGCAACAGAAAAAGGAGAAGCAGAAAGGGATCAGGAGGAGAGGAAATTGAACACACCCCCTTGTGATGTTGATCTCACTGTCCTCGGTTTAGTTGACTCTTTCTTCACATATCATCACAATTCTAATCCACTTCTCTAGCATTGTAGCCAGATGAGGCATGTTCAGGGCGAACAACCACGTGGAAACAAAAGCCGGGGGTGGGGGGAAGTAGAAGAGGAAGTAGAGACAATGATTATGGATGTCTTTTTGGGAAAAATCTTTGTAAACAAAGTTAAGGAAGACTTTTAGTATTTCAAAGGTTAAATTCTCAGTTATCTAACCATTTGTTTTTAATTTTTAATTGATTGATTTTTAGAAAGAGAGAGAGAGAGAGAAACATCAATTGTTCCACTTATTTACACATTCATTGGTTGATTTTTTAATATGCCCAGACCGGGGATCAAACTCACAACTTTGGCATATCAGGACGACGCTCTACCCAACTGAGCTACCCAGCCAGGGCCTTACCTGATCATTTTGATGCTACAGAATTATTGCCTACTTCCGGTCCTGTAGGCTTTCAGCTTTCTAGAACAATAGCTCTTCAACTTAGTGCCAGCCACTCATAACCTCATACTCACATTTTTAATTAATTTAATCTTTGTAACCCTTCAACGTAACTGCTCTTATAAAGGCCATTCCACAGATGAGGAAACCGAGGCACAGAGAGGCTCAATCATCTGACTGAGACAATCCAGCCAGGAAGAGGGGGAGGCACAATTCAAATGCAGCAAAACTGGCTGGAGAGCCCAAGCTCCCCCGTGCATGTTCCCATCTATGAGTCTTGGTTCTGTGGTAGCACCAGTTTTTGAAACTATGGGGCTCTTTCCTCCAGGGTCCAAGTTGGGGATGGGGGTCAGTTTCTCTAAACACATGGCCACATGGAAGAGAGTGGACACCGGAAAAAAATCAGGGCTCTATGAGCAAGGAAGAAATTGAAGAGGGAGTGGAAGGATGAACTTGGTATATGCAGCCTCCTGGGTCTGATAAAATAATGTGATAGCAATACTTACTGAGCTTCGACTTAACTCGGCTTGAATGATTTCATCAGTCTAGGAACAGAGCTGTGAGGGAGTAGAAGCCAGCTTAAATAGGCTTTGATGAGAAGAGAGAAGAAAACATTTAGGAAAGGTTGAGAGCTTGAGGTACCAAAGAGCCAATGCAGTGTGAAGTTTAACCAGAGAAGAACAGGCAGCCGGCAATAAAGGCCTTCCACGTACCAGGTGCTGTGTGAGATTATCTGCACACTTGATCCCACTGAACCCTCATTAAAGTCCTTCTAAAATACAAACAGTTGTTCTTTCATTACAGATGCAGACACTCAATCCACTGAGCCACACCAGCCAGGGCTTGCTCAACTGAGTCCGGCTTTTTTTTCATTTAAATCTGATTTTTCCGAGGTGACCTCTTGCACCACGTCTTACAGTTTGTTCTGTTAGCTTGTTCATAAAGTCTTTCCTTCTTCCTGGAATTGCTTCTGGTCTCTGTTTTCTCCTCTTCTGAGTCAGGGTCTGGTTGTGGAGCCTTCTCTCACTTTTTCTTCTACAAAGTTTTGGCTCCAGGGAGCAGTGAAGAGGAGGAGAGCTTCCTAGGACCATCCCCAGCCTAGCTGACTTGCTGACGCTTGCTGTGTATTGACAAAGATCAGTTAACTTCCCAGGTCTCTTGAGATTGCAATCCTGACTTGAGTTTCTTCTCCCTCTGCCATTGGACGTAACTTCAGTAGAAACATTTGACTAGAGTGGACATAAATTGGACATAAATTCAATAGAAACACTGGCCCAGCAGAGAGGGGCTTCCCTGGCCTGTTTCTCTCACTGAGCCTCAGGCCAGAGGCACAAACAAGCATGTGGGGGCTCACAAATGGTTTGTTTGTCTCACCAAGAGACTTCACAGAGAGGTGGGCTTACAGCCTCAGATCACAACAAAATCTCGTGGGGCTGAGGCTCTGTCCCCATACATTCCTTAGAGACTTGGACCCTGAGGAAGATTATAGCCATTTTCAGCAGCCAACAGAACCCTCTCTCTGCTACTCCCTAGCCATGTAACCCTTGGCAAGTTACTCAGCTTCTTTGAGCCTTGATGTCTGATTGAACCAGGAGGTCGCCAGTTCGATTCCTGATCGGGGCACATGCCTGGTTTGAGGGCTGGGTCCCCAGCTGGGGCCACGTGAGAGGCAACCACATGTTGATGTTTCTCTCCCTCTCTCTTTCTCACCCTTCCCCTTTCTCTGAAAATAAATAAATAAAATCTTGAAAAAAAAAGAAAGAAAAGTCAGATTTAGTTGAGCAAGGTGCTATGGACCATGGGCTGGGAGAAAGGAGAAAGAAGACATGGAACAAGCCCATCACCAAGTGGAGACCATAGGTGTCAGTGCAGACTGGAGGGCAAGAGGCCTGTGTGGCTCAGCCTCCTGAAACTGGAGTTCCAGTGGCCACTGAGGTTGCTTGGTTCTGGTCAGGAGGATTCACAAACTGCATAGGACCACTCAGGTCTGACCTCTTGCCACCCAGCCTCACCACCTGCCAGGCCCCAGGACAGACAGATGGCATCCCGAAAAACAAACAACTGCTCAAAACGTGAAGATGGAAATACTACTCATTAATTTTTTTGTTACAGTGAAAATGGGCTTAACCTGCTTCCATGAGTCCTCAGAAGTTATAGATGGAAAATAAAGAAGTCAAAATAAGGAGCTCTCCCAGCCTAGAGAGCAAAAAAGCTTGATAAACGCATCATCGCTCTCCTTGTACCAGATACAGAGAGCTTTGGGAGTGGGCGAGAGAGGACATGCCGCCCACCTAATTACTTCTCCTGGTGGGTTATAGGAAGAGCCGCAGCAGACCCAGCCAAGAATTTCACCTCTCCTCTGGTCACTTCATCCTGCAGTGCTGCCACATCTGATACAATTCCCTGGCCATCCAGGATCACCCTGGGATTGCTGCCAGACTGGGATGCATCAGGGCCTCAGGGGACAGTGAAAGGGACTCTGTTTGTATCAGCCACCAGGCCAACCTCTGGGAAGGAGTGAGGTGACAGCCTAGGTGCCACAAGGAAAATAATTCTGTCTTCTCACGAACTCTGGATAAGAGAATTGGTCAGCATAATTTGGAACAATCTAGAAATCTTTTCCTGTAAACATGACGTACTTAAGATTGAGGATAGTTTTCACCAGAATTCTGGGTGGAGGCAGGGACAGAAGGGGAGAGGAAAGCTGGGGAGTAGCAGACTGGCCTGGCAGGACCTTTCCCCATGAGAAATGGTGTGACCAGAGAGGGGCAACAAAGGGCACTTCGCAGGGTTGTGATGTTGGTAGGTGGGTCAATTGGGAAGAGTATTATAGCCCAAAAAGTCAAGGAGCATATAAAGACTTGGGGTGTGTTGAGGGGTGGGGGGTTGGGGAGTGAGTGGGTGCTATTGACCAGATGTAAAATTGTCAGTGAAGTTACCCACTCCTGAAAATGCTAAGCATGGTTGGATTTCTTATGGAAATACAGATCTCATGTGGAGTTCTTGGAAGGCAATCATGAAGGTCAAGAAAAGAAAACAATAAGACAACAATAAGGACAAGAAGTGAGGAAATTCTATAGAGAGATCAAGCTTCCTCAGTCCTGGAATTGAGGTGTGAGTCAAGTTTTACTTGAATCTCCAAAGGGCATGCAGGCCCAAGTGAGGTATGCGTTATTTGCATATACTGATACCTGGCAGGACTGTTGTGAGGATCAAACCAGCTCATTCATTCATTCATTCATTAATAATACTTGACATTTACCAACTGCTCACTTTATAAGCAATACCCCAGCAGCTTGATGAGACAATGCTGTCATTTTCCCCAGTTGACAGACGCTGCAGAGAGATCAAAGGACTTACCTAATGTCATATATCTAGTCTGCTTTGAAACTACTGTCCTACTTCACTTTTAACCACTCGACCTCTACACGCTGACACTGGGCCAGTCAGTAGAGATGCAACAATGAACAACGGGGTTTGCCCTAAAGCACGTGCAGTGAAGTGGGGGGGAATGTAGGACGTTTTTGCAAGTAGTAGCCTTTTACCAACATCAGGGATTATCTCTTTAAAAACAAGGTATGGTATCAACATGGTGATTGCCAGGGATGATATTCAAAATATTTGATAACCAGTATGATATGAGTCCCCAAAATCAGAACCAAAACCAAATCTTTAGGAGTGTCCAGGCTCAACATCAGCCCCTCACTGTCACTGTTCCAGCCAGCCACCAACGAATGCTTCTCCTTAGGCCCTGAGGGGCTTCTCCTGTGGGGACCAGTCTCTCCTAGACACAGCCTGTATACAGTGGTGGCAGAGGGATGGGGAGTGATGGTTAGGTTGAGGAGGATCAGGGAGATTTTAAGGGGATAGGAAGACTTAGGGACAGGGAAGCAACCCAACCTGCAAAAAGGAAATGCATGAAAACAACTGACTGGAAACAAAGTAGCCAAAAATCAGTTTTGTCAAATCATTAATCTGTTAAATGGTCAGTTTGCCCAAGTAGCAATCACCAAATTCTTGTTTCTGGTAGCTACTCGAAGAGTTTATAGCTATTCATGTCACTTGCAGTAGTTTCAACAGACTTTCTGGAACTTTCCTGAGTTTGGGTTCTGGAGGCTTTGCCACTGCCAGAGCCATGAGGGATCATGGAAAACTCCTGAAAATGAGAGAGCTTTGTACACATGCACCTGATGAGAGAGTGGTCCCCACTTTCTGCACTGTTTTAGTGCACAGCTTCCAGAGGGCTGCCTGTGGAGAATAAGGGGTGGCCACATAGCCAGCTGGCATCGGGCATGCGGGGACAGAGGTGGCAGCCCTTGCAAGCCAATCAGTCATGGGGCTAGATAGGGAAGAGTCCTAAATGTCAAGCTAGGGAGTTTCAAATTCTCAGGAGACACCAAGGAGTCACTGAGTACCAAAGTGACAAGAGTATAGGTGACACCTGCAACAGTGCATGGAACACAAAAGACACCGAATACCCAGCTATTGAATGAAGAGCCCACCTTAAATACTCCATGTTCCTCTACTTCAGCGTGAGCAACAAGGCTGTAAGCAATCTCCTCTTAAAGCAAAAGCAATTACGCTGATAATAGTTCTGCACTGGTTTTGTTAAACATAAGAACCACTGCTGCATCTTTCTTAGAGTATGAAACTGTCAAATGTTATAATATTATTACTTAATTACCACCATCGTTATTATTTGGTAAATAGCATACTGCAGAATGGATCACAGAAGGTGCTGCACCAAAAACTGAGAGAGTGACAGCTCAAAACTATCCTCTGCCACCAACATTTAAAACCGAGGGGAGATACCTTCAGTCAAGATGGCAGCGTGGGTAAACATGGCTTGCCTCTTCACATAAACACATCAAAATTATAACTATAGAACAACCATCATTCAGAACCATCATAAATCGAGCTGAATGGAAGTCTTACAACTAAATAATTAAAGAAGAAACCACATTGAGACTGGTAGGAGGGGCAGAGATATGGGATGGCCTGGTCCCACGTGTGGCAGATAAAAATCAGGAGGGATATCTGAGGAGGAGTAGTTCCAGCTCTGCACCAGGTCCCCCAGCCCAGGGTTCCAGTACTGGGAAGAAGAGTCCCTGTAACTTCTACATGTAAAAACCAGTGGGGATTGAAGTTGTGGAAGACAGAAACTTTTGAAGTCCCAGGCAGTTCCTCCTAAAGGGCCCATGCACACATTTACTTGGATTCAGTTCCTCTGAGCTCCAGCAGATTGAAAGGCATCAGAGACATACAAGGAGGAACTCAAGTGTCTGGCATCAGGGCAAGAGCTGGGGGACAGCTTTCTCTCAGACAGAAATGCTACCACATGTTACTGTTCCTTTTCTGAGCCCTCCCCTCATAGAGCTAGCAGGCAAGTACCATATCTGAGACTCCAGCAACCTGGCTCACATGTTTTCCCCACCCTGGTGATTCCCTGAGGCTCCACTCCACCCAACTTTCCAGGCCACCCAAGTTGTTTCCAGTGGCTTTTCCATACAAATGGCATGTCTGGCCCATTCTTCAGATTGTCTTAAATTCTCTCAAACAAGCAGCATCTGGCTGCAGCAAGCGCAGTACCTCCCACTAATTGCCACAGGCCTGGGAGTAGCAGCAGCTGGCCTTGGTTCACAGCTTGACCACTCCTGGGCACCTTCAAACCCAGCACAAGTGGCAGCCATCTGCAGATTGCTTTGAGCTTATGTTTTTTTGACCCCAGACAGAATATAGGCAGTGGCTGACCTTGGATGTGCCAACAGCAACCAAAGCTCAACTAAAAGAGGAGTGTGTACACAGCCCACATAGTGGGTGGACCTTGAGTATCCAACTTGGATAATAGGGGGAAGGCTGTGCCATTGGACCCTAAAGGACACCTACTACATTAGGTCACTCTACCAAGCCTAGGAAACATAGCAGCTCTACCTAATATGTAGAAACAAACACAGGAAGGCTGCCAAAATGAGGAGACAAAGAAACATGGCCCAAATGAAAGAACAGGACAAAATTCCAGAAAAAGAACTAAACAAAATGTAGACAAGCAATCTACTAGATGCAGAGTTCAAAACACTGGTTATAAGGATGCTCAAGGAACTTAGTAAGGACCTCAACAGCATAAAAAAATCCAGTCAGAAACACAGGATACACTAATTGAAATAAAGAACAATTTACAAAAAATCAACAATAGAGTAGACGAAGCTGAGAATCAAATCAGTAATATAAGGAAGGATTTGTAATATAAGGAGGCAAAAAACAACCAATCAGAACAACAAGAGTAAAAAGGACCCAAAAAGTGAGGATCGTGTAAGGAGCCTCTGGGACACTTCAAGTGTACCAACATATGCATCATGGGCATGCCAGAAAGGGGTGAGAGGACAAGAAATTTGAAACCTATTTGAAAAAATAATGACAAAAAATTTCCCTATGTGATGAAGGAACTAGACATACAAGTCCAGGAAGTTCAGAGAGTTCCAAACGAGATGAGCCCAAAGAGGCCCACACCAAGACACATCATAATTAAAATGCCAAAGGTTAAAGTCAAAGAGAGAATCTTAAAAGCAGCAAGAGAAAAGCAGTTAGTTGACTACAAGGGATCTCCCGTAAGATTGTCAGCCTATTTCTCAAAAGAAACTTTGTGGGCTAGAAGGGATTGGCAAGAAATATTCAAAGTAATGAAATCAAGGACCTACAACCAAGATTACTATACCCAGCAAAGCTATCATTTAGAATTGAAGGACAGATAAAGAGCTTCCCAGAGAAGAAAAGGCTAAAGGAGTTCATCACCACCAAATCAGTATTATATGATATGTTAAAGAATCTTCTTTAAGAAGAAGATAAAAAATATGAACAATAAAATGGCTATAAATACATACCTATCAACAATTGATTCCAATAAAAAAAAACAAGCTGAACAGAAACACAATCATAGATACAGAGAACATTTTGATGGTTGTTAGATAAAAGGGGTTGGGGGTTGGGTGAAAAACTTCAGGGGATTAAGAAGTACAAATTCATAGTTACAGAATAGTAATGGTAATGTAAAGTACAGCATAGGGAATAGAGTATACAAAGAACATATATGCATGACCCAAGGACATGAACAATGGTTTGGGGTGGCCTGAGGGAATCCCCAACCCACGGCGGGAGGGGTGCTAGGTAGACAGTCAAAGGGGGGAAAGCTGGGACAACTGTAATAGCATAAACAATAAAATATAATTAAAAATCAATAGATAAAAATAAAACCTAAGGGAAAAACTATTTAGTATTAAAAGTTAACATATTTAAAGGGTTGTTGAAAACAATGTCTATCAAACCTCAGTTTTATTTTCTTCTTTCCCAATCACTTGTCTACTGGGTTATTATGAACAAGAGTGTGCGAATGTTCAGAAGATGTTGAATGTGAACACCAGACACAAGTGCTAAGATCTTGGTGTAAAACTGAGGTCTGCCTCTTCCTAGCTGCCTGACCTTGAGTAAGCTTCTTATCCTTTCTTAGCTTCGGCTTCTTCAGCTGTAAAACCCATAACACCTACCACAAAATGTTGTTCTGGAGCTCAGATGGCACATTCATGTGACATTGGAATGAGGTACTCCTTGTGGGACCACACTAACAGATTCCCTTCCAGAGTATCTTGTGTATTACTTGGAATAGGTATGGTCCATCTGCCTTGTTTATTCTCTTAATAAAACTTATTAAAGTAAGTATAATTAAAAGGAAATTACATGGGAGAAGTATTAAACCCTCAGATTTCAGTGCTTTTCAAAAATTCCTTTTGTGTCCAAATAGTGGTCTTCTGTAGGTCCTCCTCTGCACTCACGGGCTGGAGGGGTGGAACCTTCCAGGAAGCTGCAGGTCCCACTGGTGTCTGACCCTTGCAATCCTGGGTCTCACCTACCCCCACTGCACCTGCCTTCCCACCAGGCTGCCGGCCTTCCTCTTCTTTTCCTGGACTGACTGCCACCAGTGGCTTTTCCTAGCCCCGTCGCTGAAATCCATGGTCCTAATGGAAAGGAAGGGCTTGATAACCTCAATTGTCTTCCTTTGCTCACCCTCGTTTTGTTCCTACCCTGTCACTTACATCTTGACTTCTGTCTTTGGATGGGAAAGAAACTTCTTTTAACCTGTGTCTTAGAAGATCCTTGTCCTGGGTCAGGTGGCTCATCTTACTCTCTTCAGGGAAATTCTCTTCCCCACATTGTCCACCTGTTGGAATGGCCTCAATAATGGCAGTCACTGTTAATGGCAGTTTCATATCCACTTAAACCACCTCTTTGAGATTCTGTGGTATATTTGCATATATTTAAATTACATGCCAATCACACATATTACATATATGTCCATTACAAATGCATTACATATAATATATACATATAAACATATACACTCTAGCTCAGGGCTTAATGTTTTTGAGGCCTTTGATAAATGCTTTTTTCTTATATTTTATACCTGTTCAATATAGTAGTCACTAGTCACGTATAGCTATTTATTCATAAATGTAAATTTTAATGAATTAATATCAAGTAAAATTTGAAATTCAGTTCCTCAGGTGCACTGACCACATTTTAAGTGCTCAGCAGCCTCAGCAGCTGGTGGCCACTACGTGGCATAGCAACATGACCAAGTTCTGTGGGTGGCGCTCCTCCACCTCACTTGTCGGCGTCTCTCTGCATCTCTGCATGCCATCATCAGAGCCCTGGAAATACAGAGGAGACAAATCCAAGAGCAGGATGGGTCTGACCACAGACAGAGCCTTAACCTCGGCTCTGGACAAGGGCAGAATGAAGAGCATTGTTCTCCAGGAGTCGGAAGCATCCATAGGTTCGCCGTTTCCCCGTCGTTGAGCTCCAGCCCCCCGCTTTTGTGCAGGTGCTCTTGAGATTCTGAGTGAAGGCAGCGATGACATGTTTAATGAAAGGTAAATATTTATGGTCACTCTCCAGCAGGTGTAGTGTGTGTGTGGGAGGGCGAGAGGGTGGGTTGGCGAGGCCCGCAGCCCAGGAGCTGCGATCCCATCCATGGCAACGCTCTAGATATCACCCGATGCATTTCTGTGTGCCTAACCTTGACCCTGTTATTGTTCTGAAACCAGACTGGTAGGGAACCAAGCCATCAGGATGCTATCGGCAGCCATCAAACTCCAGAAGGGCTGCAGAGCGCTTGGAGCTGAGCAACTGTCCTGGTGCTGCTTTTGAAAAATCCCGGAGAGGCACAGCACCAGCATTCCAGTCTCCTGGGATGCTGCTGCCACCTAGCGGAAAGATGGGGAAGTGGCTGGCGTGCAAATACTTGTTCTCAAAAAGAGGGAGGGCCCCAAGGAGACCTCACTCTGCACTGCAGGTGTCGCCTTGGACACCCCCTGCTCCAACAAGAGCGGCTGCAGCAAAAACAGAAGCTGTAGGAATGGAAAGATGTGGCCCCCATTCACCCACACTGCACCTGCAGCACTGGCTTTCAACACCCGCAGACCCTCTTTTTACAATATTTACCTAGTTCTTGCCCCCTTTACCCTCCTAAAATAAAAAAAGTCATAGATAATATAACTTACACATGCCCATTATTATAAAAATCAATATAATGACCTAGCTGCAATATAAAGGTGAAGACATAGTAGTAATTTCTTAAATGTGTGTTAGTATGTATGTTCATCCATGAACAGGCTACAGTACATAATTGCATCACAGCTTGCACCTACATAAAATAGTTGAGTATAAATGTAAGAGAATAAGAATATCAGAAGCCACTCTATATAAGAAGTACAGGAAAATAAAAGGGCAGAAATACAGGCAGACACTAGAATAAAACCTTGTATTCAGATTTTAAAAATAACAGAACCACCTGATGGTTTGCATGTGATAAGGGATCAAAGGAAACAACCGTGATGGAAGAGGAAAGAGGATGTTTTCTGCATTTCAGTCAGTGGAGAATGGAAAACAACCACTGGAAACAGACACAGAGGAGATCAGGAATTCAGCAGAAGCAGGAACTTGCGAAGTGTCTAGAGGAAATGCAGGTGCTCTGAGAATCCACGGAGACATGGAGTGAGGGACAAGAATTTCCCACTGTACCCAAGGTGAGGTCCAGAGCTAGTCTATCTGCTACTTAATATTGAAGAGAGGAGTGTACCCATATGAGTGGAGCACCAGGGACACCTGGGAGGCTGAAACTGGGGCTACAAATCACAGCCCATGTACTGCTGCAATCACTGTGTGAGCTTCATCAGCAGGACGCGGCACCTAGTTCAACAGAGGTTGGTTGTGAACAGAGTGGATCTGCCACTCATTGAGAAAACTGCCATTGAGCTGATGGTGAGTATGCTTGAACAATTCAGACAAGTAGCCTCCTTGGTATTGAGGCTGTCCTTTACCAAGCACCCACTGTGACAGTTGCTTGCACGTGTGACCTAATTCTCCTAACAGTCTTGTAGGGTGCTCATCTATTATCTTCACTTACAGGGATGGAAACTCAGATTTGGAATAAATAAGTAACACAGTCAAGCTCTAGGCAGGCTGTGGAGAGCCCTGATTCCAAGGCAGCTGCATTTCATTTGGGTCTCACACCCCTTCTAGCAGGAGGGTGGGTAGAAACAGGAATTACTGTTCCCACCATGGTTCTGAGTGACCTGAAGCCAAAGGAGGGATATGACTTGCTAAATTTTGTGCAGTGTTGTTATCCTGCCTACAAAGTCTGTACCTTCTACAGCATTTACATCACATCTTGTGATACTTACTTCATATCTTATTGTAGGGATCTCAGAAATCAGCGGCGATCTTAAGCAAATAAAATTATGATAAACTCTCCTGGCAGGATATGAGCATGGTAATTGACCAACTGTTTCATAATGGAGACCAGAAATGTAAATGTCACTTAGGGAATTTAGTTAAGGTCTGTGCTCAGTGTGGAAACAATTAGCTAACAGACAGAAAATAAATTCTCTGATTACTCAGGGATGGGATAGTGACTTGTTGCAAAGCCACTCCTGGATGTGAGGGCGATCTGGCTAGAACATCTATCACCCAATTGGTTGCTGGCTTTTGGTCCTGCGTGGTGGGTCAAGCTGTACCGCCTTCCCCCCTCCCCCCTTGAGCATCTTCCTCACTTTGCATGCTGATCCTAAGGTCCCAATGAGTGGAAATCTCATTAACTGCCAAGGGTATTCCAGTAGGAAGCATCTTGGGGACAGAACCCTTAGAAATCTGTTTGTAAGACCCAATATTACAGTTCTCTGAAGTGTTCTTTCTAAGTAGTGACCATGAACTAAGAGAAGAAAATGTAAGTGAAGTGAAAAAACAAAAACTTTCGGACTCTGAGGGTTGGGACTTAAAATGGTGCAAGTGCTTTGGAGAATTTTTTCTTCCAAAGTTAAAATCGCACCGACTCTGTTCCTCGGCTGTCTTGCCCCTGGGGGCACCTACCAAGGGGAAGGAAAACATGTGCACAAGGAGAAGTGTAAAAGGACGTTCGCAGCAGTTTTATTTATAACCCCTCCCCAAACTGGAAACAAATCAAATGCCCACCGAAGGTGGGATGGACTTACAGTAATACAATAGAACAACACTAAACTGTTCCTGGTGTGAAACAATATAGATGAATCCCGAAAGCATCTTGTTGATAATGCAAAGTTCCAGAACAGGAAATACTATGGTAATAGAATCAGAATAGTGAGCACAGCTTTGGTGGGGAAGGTATTGACTGGAAAACAACACAGAAATATTCTTTGGGGGGCCATCTCCCCATCGGTTCCTGTGACTGTTGCCCCTACCCGTGGCTCAGCACAGCTGCGGGCTCCCGGCCTGTAAGGAGGTCAGTGACTGCAGAAAAGATGCAAACTGCCCCTTGGTTCAACTCCGCCCCATCCACGGCTGGTTTGCCTTTCAATTTCAACAACACGCAGTTAATATTCACCTGCTCCCGAGAGTCAGCTGGGTTTTCAACCTTGTGGGCTTGAGCATGCACCTCAGAGTTCAAAGCTCATTCAGTTTCAAGAATCAAGCAAGATGGATGACCCTGCAGCCCTGCAGGGACCAGGAGGGTCGAGACTGTCCTCCATCGTGGGCGGTTGGAGCAATTTTTTCTACCTGTGGAACCACATTTGTTCTCTAAGAAGCTGGGCCACGACTGCTCTGGATTGACCCGTCATTTCTCTTCACTCAAATTAAGAAGGCACACTGTTCAACAGGCACCCCACACCCCCCTGAATAAGACCAACACCTCCTTACAAGCTCATCCTACAACACCAGTTCCCAGGCTGGGCCCAACATGAACCCATTCTGATGCCGCAAGACCCCATCTGCTTGTGTCCCACTGTGCCCCACTGAGGTTCATTCACTTGGGCCAGGCAGTGAAGACTGACCCTGAAGTGTGTCACTGTGGAAGACAGGATGTTCCTTACTTAGCTCAGTGAAGGGTTCAGAGTCAAAAGGTAGCCAGGGTGGGAATTAATTCAAACTTGAGAATCTAATATGAGAACTTCCTGCGTTCTGCCACCAGCACCTTATAAACATTAACTCGTTTACTTCTCATTAGCTCCGTGTGGAAGATGTTGTGAGGAAACCGAGGCACAGAGAGACTGATGAGCCTGCGGAAGTTAGTGAGGGGCTGCAGTTTTAAGTGGGGCATTAATGCCCCCGTGTCTGTGTTCTTTGTGCCACACCACGGTGTCTGTCTCCTGCAAGGGAGGGATGCGGTACAAAACTGGAAAATGGCTGGGAGAGTCCGGATCAGGAGACAGCAGACAGCCAGGTGGCACTACAGGCCGACTGGAGGAGTGAAATTGTTGTCGGGAAAGGCATTTCCAGATCCCAGTTATGGCCAATTCGAAAGCGTGTCTGAGGTAACAGTGTCATCTAGTGGCAAAACAGCAGGTAGCAATTAGCCTCCAAGCAACAATGGAATGAACCTTGAGAAGGGAAAGTGTAACAAGTCAGCAGGGAAGTTGTGAGTTTTCCCCACATGCACAGATTCTAAAAGACAGGCACATCCCCCTGGCATGTCTGTGGAGTAGCCTTCCACTCCCACACACCACCGAAAGAATGGTAGCTACAGGCTCGGTTCTAATTCCAGTTCTGCTCATCACTGCCAAACCCTGGGGCAAGTCTTTCCGCTTTCCTTTCTCTGCTGAGAAGTGGGGGAAAGAGTGTCTACCCCTACGGGTGTTGTGAGGACCAAGTGAAATAATGCACGCAACGCGCCAGACACATTACAAGCACTTAGCAAATGGTACTTGTTGTTGCAATCCTGTAGAGCTGTGGCCGCTGGAATTGGCACCGAAGCCCAGAGGAGAGGACCTGGACACATTAGACATTAACTAGTGACCTTTAGTGAACCCACAGGACTGTTCTTGGGGAATTCTTCTTTTTTTTTTACATGAAGTCTTAGGTTTGCTTTTCTCAGTTTTCTGCCTACATTACTGAGTCATTTCTCCACTCAGAAATATTAGTGGTTCCAAAAGACCCTGAATATCCAAAGCAGTTTCAAGAAAGAAGAACAAAGTTGGAGGTACCACGCTACCTGATATCAAAGTATGCTAAAAGGCCATAGTAATCAAAACAGCATGGTATAAGGACAGATCCATAGATCAAGGGAACAGAACAGAGAGCCCAGAAATAAATTCATGCCTATATGGTCAATTAATCTAAGGAGGCAAGATTGTACAATAGGGTGAAGATAGTCTATTCAGTAAATGATGTTGGGAAAACAGGACAGTCACATGCAAAACGATGAAAATGGGCCGTTTTCTTACATCATAATACGCAAGAACAAACTCAAAATGGATTACAGACTTAAAGGTTAAGACCTGAACCATAAATGTCCTAGAAGAAAACATAGGCAGTAAACTCCACGACATTGTTCTTAGCAATACTTTTTTTTGGATATATCTCCCCAGGCAAGGGAAATAAAAAATAAATAAATAAATCAGACGACATCAAATTTAAAAGTTTTTGCAGAGCAAAGGAAACCAGCAACAAAATGAAAAGGCAACCCACTGAATGGGAGAAGATATTCACCAATAATACATCTGATAAGGGATTAATAGCTACAACATGTCAGGAATTCATACAATTTGACACCAAAAAACAAAATCTGATTAAAAAATAAGCAGACCTGAATAGACATCTCTCCAAAGAGAACATGCAGATGACCAACAGATGCATGTAAAGATGGTCAACATCACTAATCATCAGACAAATGCAAATTAAAACCACAGTGTCACCTTATACCTGTCAGAATGGCTGTCATCAATAAATCAAGGATGTGGAGAAAAGAAAACCCTGGTGCACTGTTGGTAGGAATGCAGACTGGTGCAGCCACTGTGAGAAACAGTGTGGAGTTCCCCCAAAAAATTAATAATAAAACTACCATATGATCCAGCAATTCCACTTCTGGGTATTTATCCAAAGAAATCTAAAACACTAACTTGAAAAGATACACGCACCCCGTTTTCAGTAAAGCATTATTGACAACAGCCAAGATACGGAAGCAACTTAAGTGTCCATCAATAGACAAGTGGATACAGAAGAAATGGTACATATACGTTGGCTATTCAGCCATAAAAAAGAATCAAATCTTGCCATTTGAGACAACGTGGATGGACCTAGAGAGTGTTATGCTAAATGAAATGTCAGGCAGAGAAAGACAATACCATATGAGTTCACTTATCCGTGGAATCTAAAAAAAAAAAAGCAGAAACAAACCTGCAGATACAGAGAAAAATTGATGGTTGCCAGATGGGAGGGGCATGGGGGGGGTGGGTGACAATGTAAAGGGATTATTAAGAAGTACAAACTGCCAGTTATAAAAACAACCATGGGGCTAGAAAGTACAGCATAGGGAATGTAGGCAATAATGTTGTAATAATCGAAGTCAGATGATACTGGACTTAGCAGGGTGCTCACTCTGTAAGTTATATAAATGTCTAATCACTATGTTGTGCACCCAAAACTAACATGACCATCAATTTTAATTATAAAATAAATTAATAATACATTTAAAAAAACGATTTTTCACTAAAAGCCACAGACATCTTGTAACACACTCCCCTCAAGGTTTCCAATGGTCCTTGGTTCCCCATTCCCTCCAGTTTCCTCAGTGAGGCCTTCGTTTTATAGCACTTGAAATGATAAAAAATAATTTGAATATAAAAAAATAATAAATCCTGGCTGGTGTGGCTCAGTGGGTTGAGAGCCAGCCTGCAAACCCAAGGGTTGCTGGTTTGATTCCCAGTCAGGGCACATGTCTGGGCTGTGGGTTAGGTCCCCAATAGGGGGTGTGTGAGAGGCAACCACACATTGATGTTTCTCTCCTCCCTCCCTTCCCCTCTCTCTAAAAATAAAAAAATAAAATCTTGTAAAAAAAATTTTAAAAAGTTAAAAAGAATAATAAGTGGTCCTTCTGCCTCACACTCGTCATCTCTGTCAGGCCAGAAGGGCTCTGCACAGCACGTCCCTCAGCCCGTCCCGGCTGGGTCCCCCCTGCTCTCAGCCCACCGACTCCCAGGAGGTGACTGCCCCTCACCCGACCCCTCCGCACCTCCCCAGACAGTCTGTCCTCGACAGCACAGGGGCTTTGTCATTCTCTGCCTGAGATCACCCACTTCCTCCATCTAATCATCTTGGATGAATTGGGAAAAATACAGGTTTAGAAGCACATATGCAACTATTTTATTTTGAAGTTTCATTTTGTAATGAACTTCACTTAAATTTGAGGTAAGCTTGAGAAGCACAAAGAAGTTCATTTCCAAATTAACCTTGCTCTGGCCTAGTTGCTCATTTACTTCCAAAGCTGAATATTGTTCCCATTAAAAGATTAACTTTTAGCCTTGAACCTCTCCTGTACACGTGGGGCTGCGATTAGTGACTCACTCTTTCCCGTCACAGCCAGCCGTGAGTCAGGCTTCAAGTGGCTGCCTCAAGACACCAATTTGGCCAGTCCTGGAGGACGCTGAAATCAGGTTTGTGGTTGGGTGTTTTCTGTGGGCTTAGAACTCAGGAAGGAGATGAAGTGGCAGGTGGGGCAAGAACAGAGGCCAGACACTGTGTGAGGCACCGTGGCTGCTAACTGAGAATGTACAAGGTGGCAAAGAGGGGTCATGTGGACAGGACAGACATTCCAGACAGAGGAGGTTACGTTTACTACAGTCTTAGAACCACCTGGTAGAATATTGACCCTTAGGAACAAGGGTCAAAATATGTTCCCTTGAAAGGGTTCTGGAAAAATCTGAAAGGTGCAATCCCTGCCCTCGGGGATGCACTTTCTACATGGACCTATGCGTCCTGGCCATTGACAGAGAAACAGTGATGTGGCTGCTGCTTCTAAAAGGCAAAGGAGACAACAAACTCACAACTATCAACAAGTGAACCTAAAAAACAAAAACTAAGCAAACAACTAGAACAGGAGCAGAATCATGGAAATGGAGATCACACGGAGGGTTAACAGCAGGGAGGGGGAGGGGGGAGAATGTGGGGAAAAGGTACAGGGAATAAGAAGCATAAATGGTAGGTAGAAAATAGACAGGGGGAGGTTAAGAATAGTATAGGAAATGGAGAAGCCAAAGAACTTACATGTATGACCCATGGGCATGAACTAAGGGGGGGGTGGGGGGGAAGGCTGGAGGGTTGGGGAGGGCAAGGCAGAGGTAGACTAAAGGGGAGGAAAAAAAAATTGGGACAACTGTAATAGCATCATCAATAAAACATACTTTTTTAAGAAAAGTAAAGAAGTCAATGTTTCACAAGCAACTGGGCAGGGGCAGCTGCCCTGGAGGAATAAGCTTGTTTGGAACTGGGCACCACGTCTTTCCAATGCAGAGTGTTTCGGGACTGTGATCGGGTCAGGCTGAACCTACAGATCAGGCTCTGGAGAACTACCTGAGAGCAGTAACGGAGCCAGGGTGGTGTTGGTGTTGTCGACAGAAGAATGTCCAAACTCCTAGGGAATTTTTTATGAAACAATTTAGTTGAGCCAAACAGAGGAGACGCCTGGAAACAAGATCTCAATGGACTGAGAAAAATGCTTCCCAGGAGTTTACAGCTTTTCACTGCATTTGGAATTGAGGAGGAAAATGTGTGCAAGATTACATGAAGGTGGGGGACGGCACAGAGGGGACGAGGTTATAGGATAGTTGACAACTTATCTGCTTACTTCTGAGAAAGGTGTTGCAAAGGGGTGCTGACCTGAATGCTCGGAAACAGTGGACAGGGCTTGCTGAAAGCGAAGGTAAACTTCTTGCTAAAGAAATTACGTGCCTCAGGCATGACTACCCTCCGTGACCTCCCAAGTTAGGAATTTATGATCAGGTCACCCGGTGAGGGTGGTTTCTGTAGAATCACTTTTTCCACATTATAAAAATAGACAAAGTGATCAATAAAACTAACAGAGAGTCTAGAAATAGGATCAAAGGAAAAATAAGTTTTTGTGACCTACTTCCTAACAGGAAACAAAACTAACAAAGTCTTTACTCTTTTTTAAAAGAAAATTTTACTTATTTGTTTTTAGAGAGGAGGGGAGGAGAAAGAGAGGAAGAGAAACATCAGTGTGTGGTTGCCTCTCGAACACCCCCTACTGAGGGGACCTGGCTCGAAACCCAGGCATGTACTCTGACTGGGAATTGAACTGGTGACCCTTTGGCTCACAGGCCCTCACTCAACCCACTGAGCTACACCAGCCAGGGCCAAAGTCTTTACTCTTAATCACTAGGCTATTCTGTATTTTCCAAGATCCTTTGATTTTCATAAGATCTCTATGAGATAGACAGTCGTATCCTCATTTTATAGGTAGGTGAGACTTAGAGCTTGTCTAGACTATGTGGAGCAGAACATCATCTGTGGGATACCATCTAAGAGATGATGGAAATGTCCCCAAATTCCCACAAAATTCTCTGCAGAAAAGGATTCCTGTGATATTCTAGATCATAGCAACTAACAGAGAATGTGCTATTGAAATCTGTCCTCTCCTTTAACTGTAAGTTTCTTGAGAGCAGACACTGATATCATATAAGTTTTTTTTTTTAATCCAATGCCTAGATACATCTGTAGCTTTGTCTCCTGGAGAACATGGCCACCTGACCACTGCAGCAGGAGAAAAGAAAGGCAGTAAGGAGTGGGGGGGGGTGGTCACCTATCCGCTCTAATTGGCCCAGAATGCACACATCACTTCCACTCCTAGCCCCTGACCAGAACTAATCATATAATCCTGTTTATCTTTAATCGACAGGGAAATATCAGGAAGCATATAGATAACCCATAAGTGCCTCTGCCTTCCTGGATGATAGCGTGTGCTCAGTAAACCTTGTTGGGTAAACTGCGGAGGCAATCTGACACAGGGTTAAAATGATACTATCCCAGAATTGTTCAAATTACTCGAAGCACCTTTCAACCACCAGAGCCTCAGATGAGAATGCATGTGTCAAGAATGCAAATGGATGTACCATTTATTGACGATCTAGTCTATACAAGGCACTGTCCTAGACAGTCTAGGCAATAGTGGTTAGTCCTCAGGAGAGCCCCATGCAATAGGCATTGATATTCTTCTTTCGCAAAGCACTTGTTCATGGAACCATGGGGAGCAAGTAGCAGAGCTGTGGTTTGAGCCCACGTCTGCCAAGTTACAAAGCTTACAGGAGTCTCTCTTCTTGACTCCATGGACCCCCTCACCTACTAATGCCCATGGACTCAGAAATACAATCTGAAGTAGTTGCCATGGAGAGAGGTGCAGGACAAAGGCCAAGGCAGATAGCTCCGTGCCACAGCTGCCTTTCTCCACCCCACCTGCTCTGCCCTTTCCCCTCTCTCCTGCTGCCTCCCACGACTGCCACTGCTAGAGAGAGTTACCCCTGCGGGAGCTACCCCAGAGTCAGTAGTGAAAGAATGGGGCCCAGAGTATGTTCTGCACATTTGCATTGTTTCTGATTGGCACCCTCCATCCTTTCTGAGCAAATGGAGAGGCTGGGATGGTGATTTTCACACAGGACACCTTTCCCAAAGGGCTAGGTTTTGTGGGAATTGACCAAGCTCACTTAATGCATCCCCTCCAACCCTACAGAACAGAGACCTAAATGTCTCCTAAGGTACCGCTGATACTCAGTACCAGCTCAGATATACCCAAAACAAGTCAGAAGGGTTTCCAGTCAGGCTTTGCCATTCTCATCACGTGAATTTGGATTATTCACTTGGGTTCTCTGGGTTTCAATTTTTTCATCTATAAAATAGGTCTCAGGTACATCTACTCTTTGATCGCCCTTTATATCACCGGGTTTTGTGATCATCAAAGGGAATGCTAGATGGAAGAGTGCTTTGCAGACTGAGGTCAATGTGTCATTGTTTATGACCAGCTAAACAGTGAAACCTTCGAATTCTCTCATCGAGTCATGGTTCTGTTAAGGGAAGAGAGTGAAGCTGCACCTTTTAAACGCCAGCTCTCTCCCCAAACCACACTTGACTGCACACGTTTGGCTCTTGTCATAATGCTTAAGAGTCAGGCCATGGAAGTCAGAATGCATACGTGACATACGAAAGTGGGCAGAGTATTTTAATCTCTCAGAACTTCGGTTTCTCATGCGTGCAGTGTGGAGCATATTTGTGTTTGGGGGCTATCAAGGGTTGAAACATGAATGCAGGTAAAAACAATTTACACAGCCCTTGATAAATGGTTGCAATTTTATTGTCATTATTATTATTAAGGAGCTATCTTGCTGTCTCTAGGGGTCTTTGTGTAATCAAGTTATTCCACTGCCCAGCAGAATAAGGAAATCCCCAACCTTTCAAAACACCACGGGAGCATACAGGTCCAAGTCTCCCAGCATGCCCTGCACAGCCTCCACACAATTTGCAGCATGACTGTGTCCCAAAACTCTACTCAGAAGTCTTGTGTTTAGAAATCAGTATACATTTTCCCTTAGAAAGAATGCTTTTAAAATAATGGTTGGATTCCTGGGTGACTGAAAATACCCAGAATTCTTAAAAAGACACCAACATGAATCATATGAGTCATATGAAATGTTCAAAGGAAAATAACTTGGGTGAGCTGGGTAGAGGGGGGCAAAAGGGGAAAAATTGGGACAACCATAATAGCATAAATGATGAAATATTTTAAAGAGAGGAAACTTTGCTTTTGAGGAAAAACAAAAAATAAAATAAAAATCTAGTTAAAAACACTTGTTATCTATCTAAGTGCATTAGATCAAATAGCAATATTGCGAAAGCAAAGTCTGCCTTGAGATTCCTTCCAGCCCCAGTCCATGTCCTTGCCCCTTTCCTTGGTCAGGAAAGACAACTTGAACCTCAGCTTGTAAGCACCAGATAACACTGAATGTCCTTGCTCTTAGATTTTAGACTCCTTATCATACCTGGTATGCTAGTTGTACCTCATCAGTTGTTTACCATGAGACCAAAAGCCTAAACAGAGTGCATGAGCTCAAATGAGCTAACATTCTTAGTTCACAAGGGACTTTTATCCTTTCCTCTTTCCTCTTCATCTTGGGCAACTAGGGTAGAGGAGAGAAAAAGAATGGAGAGCAAACACAAGCAAACCATTAGGTAACTTGGATCCTCCCTTTAATAATTAGTAGCTTTAAGTCTTGCATGGATCAAACTGAAATACGTAAAAACATCTAGAGTTGAGTCTCCCTCCCAAACTTAGGAAAAGCTTTGAATAGCACAGTTGTCACACTCTTCAACTATCAACCTTATATTGGACCTCTAATAAAAATAATGGACTCGGTACTCCACTGAGCTTTACACATACTATGAAAAGAGATATACACCGTGATTGTATTTTCACCCTACGAAATTCTCTTAAATTTGACATAGGTAATTTATGTGAACCAACTATTTGGCTGTGAAGTTGGAGAACATCTATCTTTCGAGGCTACCAGAAGACACAGTTCTGGGCTTTCCTCTGTAATAATTTACTGCTTCATTCTCTTCAAATGCTAAGAGAGAGAGAGAGAGAGAGAGAGAGAGAGAGAGAGAGAGAGAGAGAGAGAGAGAGGTGCGCCACTACTTTCTATTTCCCAGGGAAGTGTATAGAAAAGGAATAGTAGATAGAAGTGGACTAAAATGGTGTTTGTTATATATAAGGATGCTAGGTTATTTCATTTCCAAGCGGCTTTCAGAGCATATAATTCACACTATTCCAGGCAAGTAATTCTGAGTGAGTCTGAGCCATTTTTCTTGGCTTAGACACAAGGGTTGTTGAGTTGCTATGCTAGAAATCTTCAGAAGGGCATTTCTTGGGGGATTGGTTGAGACATTGGGAGTTGTGTCAACTTGAGAAATGCCCAAACCTGTGGAGAATGTTTGTAAGAGTTTCTTTGAGCCAAACTGACTATGGGTGTCAGGGAGCAAGATTTCAAATGCTCCAGAGAAGAACAGTTTTGCTGTTTTTTTTATGCATTTGAAAGTAAGGAGGGAACCTAATCACATAAAGATGGGAGAAAGCAATACAGGAATTGGATAACAGGATAGTTAACTCTTGCAGATGGTTCCCTCTTAGAAGAGGTGATCTGAAAGGGAGGCTCATGCATTAAAAGGAGGGTTTTTATTACTAAATCTATTGGGGTGACACTGGTTAATAGGATCAGGTTTGAAAGGGGGAATTATAGTGGTGTGTTAACTTAGATGCACAGAAAAAATGGACGGGATTAGCTTAAGGCAAAGATAAGCCTTTTACTAAAGAAGTTATATGACTTAGACATGACTATCCACCATGACCTGCCCAGCTAGGAGTTTATGATCACGTCACCCTGTGAGGTTGCATTCCATAGAAACACTTTTTTCATCCACAGTTGAAACCTGGTACAGAATTCTCATCCAAACAGGCAGAAATTAAGGGGAATGTTAAATTAAGTAATGAACGGTTATGAACAACCACTCGGTGCTATACACTGTCTTCATGCTTGGGAATACAGAGTGTGCTGGGGGTTCCAGGTTCAGTGACTCACTAGGAAGACAGCATGTCCTTGAGGCTATGAGTTATTACAGGAAAGAGTACACAGACAAATTAGCAAAAAGAAAAGGCTCACAGGGCAAAGTCTGAAGGAAACCAGGTATAAGCATCCACAAGTTTCTCCCCATGGAATTACACAGGATGCACTCCATTCCTGCAGCAACGAGTGGCGACAACACCTGTGCAATGTCATCTGCCATGGAAGTTCATTTCAGAGACTCAGTGCCCACAGTGGTTTGGGTGTGGGGCTTGGTCATGAGGACACTCTCTGTCTGACCCATACCAAAATTCTAGACTCTCCAAGGAAAATAGATGTTCAGCATAAACCACATTATTTGTACAAAGAGTTGAGACACAGCAAGTCAGTCTTATTAGGGAATGGTAAGAACCTTCCTGATATCCAAGTTACCAGGCTCCAGCCAAAGGCCAACCTTGCAAGCGGGCTGTTTGTGCAATAGCTTTCCCAGGCTGCTGTGTTAACTCTTTTTTTGCACACGGAGATTGAAATGTGATTGTAATGCAGTTGGGTACACTCAATGATTAATTCATTCATTCGACTAAAGTTACTGAGCCCTTAAAGCATTGGGTAGGAAGAAGATAAATTAAACAGGGTGGTTGTACTTTGTCATACTCAACTCAGCACCTCAACGGTCCCTGCTCACCCACTGACAAGGTGTGCTGCCTAGAAAAGGCTCTGTGGCTGTGCCCCAAATTCCCCTCCTCACCTCCATCTGGAACCCACTACACTTCCCAGGTGCTCTGTTCTCTGCCTGTCACATAACTTTCTGCTTAGCTCCCAAGGTAAGTGTTTGGGCTACTTCTCTCTTTGATGTGACTAGATTCTGACCCAGCTCCTGATGCCCTCGGACCAGCTCTGCCCCATCCCCACCCACCACCAGGACTCCCAGCACCCCACCTTTCATCTGGCCTCCTTGGCCCTTTGCCTAGTAAAGGAGCTGCCCCATTTGTGTTTGAAGCCCTAGTTCCCAGGGCTTATCTTCACCCCTCAGTGATGTCAAAGTCACGTAGTTGCTACTCAGAGCCTTTGGCTCATTGGAACCCTGTTGCTAACTGCTGGGGAGATGCCCAGAGAGGAACCACAAGCTCATCAGCCTGTCCTAGTGGATGGAGCCCTCTCCCACAGGAGCTCTACACACCGTGACTCACTGCTCATGACCCGAGCCTTCAGCTTCTCCATGGCTACTGTCCCCACGGCCCTCTCCCCTTCCAGAAGGATTCACCCCCAAGCCCTGCCTTCTTTTCTCTTTCAAAAGGATCAGCTCCAGGTTTTCAGGGTTCAGGGTGGGGATGGGAAAAAGTGGAGGTAATATGTTGTTTTCTTGGTCTCAAAATTAGCAACATAGTCAATGACCCAGCCCAGGAGATGAAAAAAATCAGCTTCCTCCCTGATATCAACCACAGCTCCAAGCAATTCAGACACCAGTCCCTAGAAACTCCCCAATATTAGTTCATCCCGATTTTCCTGCCCTGATGGATCTCTTTCCCAAAAGGCACAGAGGTATGAAACAGCCCTCCGACACATTCAGAGTGACTCGAATAACCAGGAAAAGCCACCAAGAAATGAAACCGGTGAGACAGGGGCGAGGTCCTGGGAAGCTATGAGTGCCATGTCGTGAGCACATGAGAGGTGTGACCAGACTCGCGTTTCAGAAGAGCCCTGGGCAGCTGGAGGCAGACAAGATGTAGAGTGAATTCGGAGGCTAAGAGACCAAGAAAAGACATCTTTTGAAATAATCTTATAAGCTGTGGCAGGACCTCAACTAGATCTGAAGCAGTGGGCTTAGAGATGAGGGGACAGATATGCAGAATATTTAGAAGACCGAATAATCAAGCATTGGAGACAAGGGGGTGGAGTGCAGTGTGTGTGACTCCCTGCGGGCCGGCTGCGGTGGCACCTTTGACAGCACCTCCACTGAGATAAGAACACAGGGGTTAAGGATGGATCCCAAGAGCTTCCTGCTGCAGACCCCTTCACCCTCTCCTCTCTCGCTGAGGTGTTTCTGGTTTTCCTTTGAAGGTCTGGAAATGTCCATGGTGTGTTTGACAGACTTTGAGGCCCGTGCACGGGAGCGTCTGTCCAAGTCAACTTGGGATTACATTGAAGGAGCAGCTGGTGAAGGCTTCACCAAGGATGACAACATCGCGGCATTTAAAAAGTTTGATCTTTCATATCCTTTCTGTTGCTAAACTCAGGTGCACTGGTTCAGAGCTCCTTGGAAGGGCCCAGTCCTGGTTTCTGCCCACAAAAAAACACGGAGAACTCAGACATAATAGTGGTTTTTGTGTTGTTGTTTTGGGTTTTTTAGAGGGGAGGTTGGGGGAGCAGATAGATAGCTGGGGAGAGGATGGTTGGAGAGAATTTATCTTAGTGCCTCCACAAAACTAGCACAAGTGAGTCACCCTCTTGCCCTGCATTTCAGCAACTCGGCCACCTGGGAAGATAAGAATCTAAAGGTCACCAGTCACCAGGCGGGGTGAAGAGCCTGCTGCGAGGGCCTGAATTTCCTGAGTTCTTAAGCTTCTGGCTTGGAAGAGAGATGTTTGGAAGGAGAGAGAACTCAGGGTGGGAGGAAACATGGAGACCCGAGGAGGCTTAGCGAGGAAGGAAGACTGATTCCAGGCAGAAGGGCTGGACGGGAGCGGCAGGGGACAGAGCGTAGATCAGCAAACAGCAGCCCACGGGCCAGGTGCAGGCCCACCACCATATTTTGGATGGTGAACAAGCCAAGGATGGTGTTTTTTTTTTTCTCATAAAACAGTTGAAAAAACCCAAAAGGAGAACAGTAACTTGTAGCCCACAAGAATTACACAAAATTCAAATTTTGGTGTCTGTAAAGAAAGTCTTATGAGAACACAGCTATGCTCCGTCTATGCTTGCTTTTACACTACGACAGCAGAGCTGAGTACTGGTGATAGAGACGTGGTCCACAGAGCCGGAAACACTGGCAGCCTGGCCCTTTTTAGAAAGTTTGCTGACCCCGGTGACAGAGGGGCCAGGAGCAAACTGAAAACCGGGGTATGAGGTGGACACTAGGTCTGTGGGTTCACACTTGTTTAGCTCTATACTCAGCACTTCAATTGCTTCATTTCCTTCTGTCTTCACAGGACTATTAGGAAACGGGGAGTACTCCTCCTATTCCAGGGATAAAGTAATTGAGCCTGTGTGGCCAAGTTTGCACAGCGTTTCCAGAAAAATCTTCCTAAATTTGTGTACAGGAATAATGTTTTGTGAAAGATAAGCATTTTTGAACCCTGAGGCATAGAATCTATTGGCTTTAAAATGTTTTGTATACTTGCCATTTGAAAATGTTCCTATCTTCTCCTAAAGCAGGATGTCAGACAAGCCTTTAAATGAATTAGCCTCTAGCAAGGAGAACACCATGATCACTCCCTGGGCTTTGTGCTCTTTCAATGACCTTTTCTTACCTTAGAGGCTTGTAGCTTCTTATTCCTTCCTTTTCTGGTCCTTGTTCTGATGAGTCAGCAGAGCACCCAAGTGCTGAGAGCCTGGTCTGGGTGGCAGGGTTCAGAGACAGACCTCTGAGGGAGCAAGGCAGGGGCTGGTGGGGACCACAAGTGCCCTGGGAGTGCAGAGGAGGCAGGTTCCAGTGAACAGGGGTTGGGAGAGCCTTCCTGGAGGGAGGGAGCCTCCAGCTGGTCTATGCTGCCTATTGGGCTACCAGCCAATGGAGCCCTGCCAGAGGTTTCTGGGTACCCAGTCTGGTCTCAACCTGCACCAGGAATTGGCAGCCCCCAGCACCGGGCAGCACCTCCATGCTGGAGAGTAATCCCACCAAGAGAAAACCTCTTTTTTGTCTAGCACAGAATCCGCCTCCGTCCCCGGTACCTGAAAGATGTGTCGCAGGTGGACACCCGGACCACAATCCAAGGGGAGGAGGTCAGTGCCCCCATTTGCATCTCACCTACGGGTTTCCACCGCCTCGCTTGGCCAGATGGGGAGATGAGCACAGCCAGAGGTGAGAACCTACCGCCCCTGAGGCCCTCCCCGCTCCAGCGTGCTGCAGAGCGAGGCAGGTGTCCTTCCTGGGGGCGAGCCCCTCCAGGGTTTCTCCAGAGAAGGGGCTTAGGGACAGTGAATGGTTGGAATTAAGGAGGGTGGACAAGGAATGTTTAACACTATGTTTGCATAACATTTCACCTAAGATTGAGAAAATACCCATTTTCCATGATAAAGAATGGTTAGGATGAGAGAGAGGCTACTAATGAATAGGAGGGGGCACCCCCTCCCGCCATCCGGCAGAAGGCGGCACTCGCCCCATGACTCACACTGTCTGTGGGAAAAGAGTGCTCCGTGCGGCCCCAGGGGACAGCCCCCTCACTGACCCCTCATGGGGCTGAATGGTGAGTCTCTGAATTTAGGATGAGAAAAGAGCCATGACTTGAGGCGCCCCGGCAGTTGTTTTGTCCAATCGTTCCATCTTCCTGTTGCTCGATGGACCTTGTGATCTTATCTGACAGTTTCTTATTGGGTTATGCCTCCTTCCTAGTTGCCCTCACTCTCTGCCCCACACCCCCCCCACCAAAATTAAGGAGAAGGAAAGGGAAGGGGCAAAGCAGGGCTAAAGATAGCCTGTGACTCCTTTGTAATC
Organism: Macrotus californicus; assembly: GCA_007922815.1. Lineage (NCBI taxonomy): Eukaryota > Metazoa > Chordata > Mammalia > Chiroptera > Phyllostomidae > Macrotus > Macrotus californicus. The sequence goes on from VMDR010002348.1 coordinate 90,932, forward strand.
TTCACTCTAGGCCCAATCTGTTTTCTGAGAGTTTCCTGGGAGTCTTTTCCTTTGATTATGTGCTCTAGGAAGCAATGAGTCCAGGGATTCTAGAGCTGAGAGTGACATTTGTCTGGGTTAGGAACCAAGTCTGGCAAGGTTGAAATACGAACATCCTACATGAATACGACTCCTTTAACCCTAAATATTCATGGTTGAATGTGCTGTGTTGTTTTGGACGTGGGGCCAATGAATGGAGCATCTCCTGTTGACATTAGGAGTCAAAACTATTAATTTTTTATTAGGTTCAAATACTCAGCCCATGCATTGTAAAATGGTAGTGACATTAACCTGCTGGAGAATCCAGCTGAAAATACATATAAGTAGGAAATGAGAAACATGCAATGCAGCAGCAATGTCAACATCATTGTCACCACCATCCACATCCCTGCCACTAGCATTTGTATAGCATGTCACTTCATCATTTTAAAAATGCTTCCATATATAGTAGCTTGTTTAATCTCCCAACAACCCTGTAAGAGTTATTATTATTATTTCCCCCAGTTTGCGAATAAGGAAAATGAGATTCAAGACCGCCACAGCTTAGAACTGGTAGAAATAATAACCTTCTAACTTCAGAACTCATGCTTTTCCACTACAAACCTCAGCTTTTGCTTCATTAACAAGTTCACAAGAAGCCCATTTTCCTATCTGACAACTGCAATGCGTCCGACACAGGTTGGGGCACTAAATGACCTCTCTAGCTGGAAATACTTTTCCATGGAGTACAGGGTTTAGAAGACAGGTTACAGAGCGGGGGCCCACACAGCTTTAGGCCTCCCAGTCTGGTCAAATGCTTCTATCCCTGCCTCACAGAGAAGCAGAAGGAAGTCTAGCTTTATCTTCACTCCCAGGGGAAGTTGGCCAGAGGCAGCAAAGACTCCTGGAGCTTCTCACTCTAGTCTAGAACACATCTGCCCTCCAACCTGAGTTGTGTCATTTGCTTTGCAGCTGCCCAAGCAGCCGGCATCTGCTACATCACCAGTACATATGCCAGCTGTACCCTTGAAGACATCGTTGCTGCTGCCCCCAGAGGCTTCCGGTGGTTCCAACTCTACGTGCAGACAGATCGGCAGCTAAACAAACAGCTGATCCAGAAGGTAGAATCCTTGGGTTTCAGAGCTCTAGTAATCACCGTGGATGTGCCCAAACTTGGCAACAGGCGACATGACATCCGAAACCAATTGAACTTGAAGACGAATTTATTGGTAAAGGATCTTCAATCACTTACGGAGGTAGGAGAGCTACCAGGGCCAATGGGCAGGCATTGCAGAAGGCAAATTTCCTTCCCTGGTCCCTCCCTTTGTTCTTTCCACAAGAATCCACTGAGCGCCTGCACTGTGCCAGATACTGGGATGCAGCCGTGCAAAAATCAGATCTGGTTCCTGCTTCCCAGAGCTCCTGACAAACTGAATATAAGACACAATGCTCTCTCTCCAGGAGCTGTCTGATCTGTCACCAGAAGTGTTCTTCTAGCCAGGCCTGAGTGCTGAGAAATGAGAAAGCCATAGAAAGGATTTTGCATGGATGAGAGAGTAAACTAAACAAGTTCTTCGAACATCTTCTACTTTATGGCACACTTAGAAAATGATCATTTTAAATGGCACACTTAGATAAACTGACCCTCTGATGGGGATGCTCTGGAGCACCGGGAGGCTGTGACACATTTGTTTGGAATCTCTGAACTAGATGATTGCAAAGGGCATTTTGCCCCTTAAAATCCTACAGTCGGATGGGATGGGGTGCCCCAGAGACAGAAAGGCATGGTGAAGCTGGAATCCTTGGCTATAGCAGGGGTAGTGATACAAGACTTTTCAGTCAATGAGCAGCTGTGCTCTCCAGTGAAGAGATTCTTGACAGTTCTACTCATTAAGTTATATACAACTTGGCTTGAGGTTTTCAGGAATCTTTATCTCAGATTCCAGAAATGAATGGATATTTGGTGTCCATGGTGAGTCAGGGGTCAATATTGCAGAATATCTGATTTAGGATTATTGAAGCATTGCTTCCTTCTTACTACTCCGTGCATATCTCGACTCTAACACACTTCATTGGCCCGTAAGTGATAAATGCTTTTGCATACCCACTTCGCTTACTAAACTCTGAGCTCTTTCAATGCAGGGACTGTGTCTTAGCTTTGTGTTCCCAGATCCTGGCATAAAGATTGCACAGGGGCACAATTAATGGTTAATAAATAAGCAAATGAAGTAGAAATTATTTTTGTTAAGAAAAGGAGCTAGAAGTAGGGTTGATTTTTGTGGCTCCTCTTTTCGGGCTTATACATGTTTCTTTTCCCTTACCATTTGCTGGCCCCCTAAGTGTTCCCCGTCTTCGGAACAGATCAAGCTATCCCAAGGAGTTCCGGACTAAGGTTCTCTTTTATTTCCAACAGAGAAATTCAACACCTCATCTGCAGATGTTTCCCATTGACTCAGCCTTCTGCTGGGATGATCTCTCCTGGGTCCAGAGCATAACTCATTTGCCCATCATCCTTAAAGGGATCTTGACAAAAGAGGATGCAGAGTTAGCCCTGAAGCACAAAGTCCACGGCATCATCGTTTCCAACCACGGCGGAAGGCAGCTTGATGACGTTCCTGCTTCTGTAAGTAGGATGACCCCAGAGCGGGTGTGTTTGTGAGTGGTGTATGTATGTGTGTTTGTGAGCGGGGTGTGTGTGTATCTACAGCAAGGTCCTCTGGGCAGTTCGGTGCACATTGCCCTCTCTCTTACCACGTGTGTTGGTATAGGCACGTAAACTTTAAGAACTTTTCATCTTTTACTCCCCACAGAGAAAGCTCGTTAATAAATAGCTCAGTGTGTGCCAGGTTCTTTTCACACAGTTCACATTTAGCATCTAAAGCTTACAGCGGTCCTGCAAGATGGGTATTATCATCCCCACATTACAGATGGGGATCCTGGAGTTAACTGACGTTAAGTAACTTTTCCAGTTGACACAGGTAGTAAGTAGTTCAGGTGGGATTGATATTAGAGAGGTTTCTAAAGTGTTGGGTCTCCTGCCTTCTGGAAGAAGTGTTCAGCTGGAAGGTCACCTGTCCACATGGACCGTAAGCTCATATTTTCTCCTGACACAACCCTGGAAGTTGAGTGTATCACTTCAGCTAATAAATAGCCGACTTTCACAATGCAGCTTTAGTATACCCAATGAATCCTTCCATAAAAATTTATGACGCTGTTACTTTTTCCCTAATGTGAATTTATGTCCATTAGAGATAAGAGTTTGAGGAAAGAAAATGAAGAGGAGAGAGGCAGG